>SJYR01003993.1:64443-114139 GCA_006410655.1 Kobus ellipsiprymnus
CACACCGCACCCCCCACCCCCAACGCCCGGCCTACTCCTCGGAGGCATTCCGGGACACTGGACGCTCTCGCCAGCGCCTCCACCTAGATCCCTCGCTGTCCTTGCCTCCCTTTCCCACACCCCTCCCCAACTCCTCCGTGCCCTCTTTGGCATCCTTTCCCTACAGCAGTCCCACACCCCCACCCCCGAGGGCTTTGAGTTGCCTGGAGCTCAAGGCTCCGGCCAGAGACCTGAAGGGCCAGTGTCTGGAACGGCAGCTCACGCCGTTTGGGGCTTTTCTCCTGTGGAGCCTGAGGCCCGCACCTCCCCAGGCAACCCCCCAGCCCAAGGGCCCCAGAGATACCCACCAAAGGGGACAGTGTACCCCCTACTGTTGGGAAGGAGGTTCCACTAAGCCAAGGAAGGAAGCATGGACGTTCTGGACAGAGCGGAGCCCACAACTGGACGTGGAAAGAGTGTGTGCTTTCTCAGAGAGACAGAGGGCAGTGAGCCGGAGGAGGGGGACGAGGGGTAGGACGAGGGGGACGAGCAGGGAATCGGGAGGCCGGAGCAGACAAAGAAGGAAGAAGGCCGCGTGAAGCAACACAGGGGATGGACGATGAGAGGCCCTTCTCTTTTCGCTGTGAACAGGGTGAAGAGAAACGGACGAACCTCAACAGCACACCCCCAACCGCCTTAGGCAGTGTATTCCTTGGCCACCCAGGTTTCTTAACCCACCACGGGGGCTCACATGGGAACAGGCAGGGGTTCGTATGGACGTCGAAGCCATGGGGGTCGATGAATTCAGGAGCGGGGTTTGCAAGTAAAGAACATCCGTATGTCTGTGTGTGAAGGTAGGATGCTGGTGGCAGGGCGAGCTCAGTCACCCCGTACTGGGTACCGGGAAAGTCGGAGAGAGACACGGAGATGACTGGCCTTTGCTGACAAAGTGGGCATGTGTGTACACATGGACATGGTAGAGTCTGGTCGAGAAAGGGATTGTGTGGGTAGGTCCCTACTGCTGGCTCAGAGGCCCTGACCTCCGGACACCCGCCCAGCGCAGGCACCTTGAAACGAGCGAAACGTGTTTCATGGCCTTATTTGACCCTCACCTTCCCCACTCCACCCCCTCTCCCCTCCCCTTCAGGTTCCTTGGAGGCATTCAGGGACACTGGAAACTCTTGCCTGTGCCTCCACTTAGATCCCTTCCTTCCTTGCCTCCGTTTCCCATGGCAGTCCCCAACTCCTCCATGCCATCTTGGCATCCTTTCCCTACAGCTGTCTAGACCACCACCCCCAAGGGCTTTGTGTTGCCTGGAGCTCAAGGCTCCGGCCAGAGACCTGAAGGGCCAGTGTCTGGAACCTCAGCTCACACCGTTTGGGGCTTTTCTTTTGTGGAACCTGAGACCGGCACCTCTCCAGCCTATGTACTCCAGATATAGGTGATTCCCCTGCACTGACTCGACGGTCACCCCGAGCATCAACTCAAAACACGATGGCAAGTGTGACAGCCCTATGCACCTTGAGACAAATCTACCAATTCCTATGGCAACTTGACATGAAGCCTGAAACTGCTTTTCCAGCATGACCGGAAAGCCGAATTGCATGTCTCCACAGGAGTCGATGTCTGACTACCATGTGTAAGTCAAGAGAAACACCGAGATCCATGTCAGGAATGGAGAGGAAACCTGAGGTCCCAGGCTCAACTCCACATGAGGACCTCGGCCCCAGCAGCAAGTGCAGAAGAATCCTGAGAGGCCCCTCGCAACTTGTAGGGAGACTGGACTTTCCTGAGGTAAGACGAACGGGTCGTTGAGGTCACCATTGTAATCTGACAGGAACCCCATGTTTCCTGCAGCAACTCGAAAAAGAACAAGGAGATTCTCAACAAACACAAGTTGAGGACCTTTTCCGTTGCGGCATCTTGAGAGAAAACCAACGTCCCCCCTTGACCCCTGAAAGGCTCCTTGACAACCTTGAGGCAACTCAAGAAGTTGGATGACATACCCATCTCCACATGATTGGAACACCGAGGGTCATGCTACAACTCAAGAAGAGCCCCTGTTTTCCCTCCTCATTATGAGATGAGGGTCCATTTCCCTGCTTCACTGGGAAAGGAATCCCAGCTTTCCCGTCACACTTCAAGAGGAGGTGTTCTCAACTTGGACCACGAGAGGAACTCCAGGGGTTGGGCCACAATTTCAAAACACCCTGATATCGAATCCATTCAATACACCTTACTCCATTGCACTGACTAGACAGTCTCCCGAAGATTGACTCAAAACACGATGGCAGTTGTGACAGCCCTGTGACACCTCGAGAGAAAGCCACCGATCCCTATGTCAATTAGACAAGAAACCTGACACTGCTTTTCTAGCTCGAGAGGAAAGTGTACTAGCAAGTCTCCACACGAGACAAGGCCTGACTCCCCTGTGGAAACTCCAGAGGAACCCTGAGATCCATGTCAGCACTGGAGAAAACCCTGAGGTTACGGCCTCACCTCCAGATGAGGACCTCGGCCCTGGCAGCAACTGGAGAGGATCCCGAGATGCACCTCGCAACTCGCATGGAGACTGGCCTTTCCTGAGGCAACACGAACAGGTCCCTGAGGTCCCATTCATAACACAACAGGAACCCGAATTTTCCTGCCACAACTCGAGAAAAACCAGGAGATTATCCCAATGCAAGAAGAGGACCTTTTCTGCTGGGACATCTTGAGAGAAATCCGACCTTCCCTCTTGAGTCTTGAAATGGTCCTTGACACCGTTGAGCAACTCAAGAAGTTCCCCCACATACTCATCACCTCTCGAGAGGAACACCAAGAATCCCACCACAACTCAAGAAGAGCCTCGTTTTTCCCTCTTCATCTTGAGATGAGGGTCCATTTCCCTGCTTCATCGGGAAAGGAATCCAGGCATTCTTGTTGCACCTGAGATGAGGCGGTCTCAACTTGAACCTCGAATGGAGCTCCAGGGGTCGTGCCACAATTCCAGAAGATCCTGATGTCCCAATCCACTCCAGATACTCATGACTCCCTTGCACTGATTCGACGGTCACCCCGAACATCGATTCAAAACATGATGGCAGGTGTGTCAGCCATGTGGCACCTCGAGAGAAAGCCACAGATCCCTATGTCAAATTGACAGAAAGACTGACAGTGTTTTCCAGCTTGAGAGCAAAGCAGACTTGCATGTCTCCACACAAGATGAGGCCTGACTCCCATGTGTAAACTCCAAAGGAACTCCGAGATCCATGTCAGCACTGGAGAGGAACCCTGAGGTTCTAGCCTCAAATCCAGATAAGGACTTTGGCCCCAGCAGGACTGGAGAGGAATCCCGAGAGGCCCCTTGCAACTCGTTTGGAGACTGGACTTTCCTAAGGCCACACGAGCATGTCCCTGAGGTCCCCATCGTAACTCGAGAGGAAACTCTAGTTTCCTGCCGCAACTCGAGAAAAACCAGGAGATTCTTCCCTCAAAGCGAGATGAGGCCCTTTTCTGGTGTGTCGTCTCGAGACAAATCCCACCTTCCCTCTTACGCCTTGAAAGGGTCCTTGACACCCTTGAGGCAACTCAAGAAGTTTCCTGAAATAACCATCTCCACTCGAGAGGAACAACGAGGGTCCCGATACAACTCAAGAAGAGCCCCGGTTTTCCCTCCTCATCTCGATATGAAGGTCCATTTCCCTGCTTCATCTGGAAATGATTCCCAGTGTTCCCTTTGCACCTCAAGAGGAGTCGGTCTCAACTTGAACCACAAGATAAACTCAGGGGTCTGTCATAATTCCAAAACAACCTGATGTCCCAATCCACTCCAAATACACCTGACTACCTTGCAGGGACTCGATGTTCACCCTGAGGATCGACTCAAAACATGATGGCAGGTGTGACAGCCCTTTGGCACCTCAAGAGAAAACCACCTATCCCTATGTCAACTCGACAGGAAGCCTGACACTGATTTTCCGTCTCGAGAGGAAAACAGACTTACATGTCTCCACACGAGATGAGGCCTGACTCCCCTGTGGAAACTCTAGAGGAACACCGAGATCCATGTCAGCACCCGAGAGGAAACCTGAGGTCCAGCCTCAAATCTACATGAGGACCTCAGCCCCGACAGCGACTAGTGAGGAATCCCGAGAGGCCCCTCACAAAACTCATGGAGACTGGACTTTCCTGAGGCCACACGAGTGAGTCCATAATGACACCGTTGTCACTCGAGAGGAGTCTCATGTTTCCTGCTGCAACTTGAGAAAAACCAGGAGATTCTCCCCTCAATGCAAGAGTAGGCCGTTTTCTGCTGCGGCATCTCGAGATAAATCCCACCTTCCCTCTTGTGCCTAGAAAGTGTCCTTGACACCCTTGAGGCAACACAAGAAATTCCCCGACATACCCGTCTACACTCGATAGGAACACAGAGGGCCCTGCCACACCTCAAGAGGAGCCCAGGTTTCCCTCCACATCTCTGGATAAGGGTCCATTTCCCTGCTTCGTAGGGAAAGGAATTCAGGTATTCTTGTCGCACCTCAAATGGAGGTGTTCTCAACTTGAATCTCGAGAGGAACTCCAGGGGTCGTGCCACAATTCCAGAAGTCCCTGATGTCCCAGTCCACTACATATACACCTGACTTCCCTGCACTGACTCAACGATCACCCCAAGGATTGACCCAAAGCACGATGGCAGGTGTGACAGCCCCGTGGCACCCTGAGAGAAAGCCACAGATCCCAATGTCAACTTGACAGGAAGCCTTCCAGTGCTTTTGCAGCTCGAGAGCAAAGTGGACTTGCATGTATCCACACGAGACAAGGCCTGACTCCCCTGTGGAAACTCCATAGGATCCCCGAGATCCATGTAAGCACTGGAGATGAACACTGAGGTTCTGGCCTCAACTCCAGATGAGGACCTCGGCCCCAGCAGCGACTGGAGAGGAATCCTGAGAGGCCCCTCGCAACTTGCATGGAGACTGGACTTTCCTGAGGCAGCACATGCAGGTCCCTGAGATCCCCGTCGGGAACCTGGAGACTACTGTTACAGCTCGAGAGGAAAGAGGGCTTGCATATCTGCACAAGAGACGAGCCCTGACCGCCTATTGTAACTTCTGGGGAATTCCGAGTTCCATATCAGCACTGGAGGGGAAGTCTGAGGTTCCGACCTCAGCTCCAGATGAGGACCTAGGACTCAGCACCGACTGGAGAGGAATCCCGAGAGGCTCCTCACATCTCAGATGGAGACAGGACTTTCCTGAGGTCACACAAGCGGGTCCCTGAGGTTNACTGGAGGGGAAGTCTGAGGTTCCGACCTCAGCTCCAGATGAGGACCTAGGACTCAGCACCGACTGGAGAGGAATCCCAAGAGGCTCCTCACATCTCAGATGGAGACTGGACTTTCCTGAGGTCACACAAGCAGATCCCTGAGGTTCCCATTGTAACTCTAAAGGAACCCCAAGTTTCCTGGGGCAACTCGAAAAAAACCAGGAGATTCTCCCCTCAACACAAGATGAGGCCCTTTTCCGCTGCGGCGTCTCGAGAGAAATCCCACCTTCCCTCTTGCGTCTCGATAGGGCCCTTGACACCCTTGATGCAACTCAAGAAGTTCCCTGACATATGCATCTCCACTCCTGAGGAACACCAAGGGTCCCATCACAACTCAAGAAGAGCTCCGTTTTTCCCTTCTCATCTCGAGATGAGGATCCCTTTGTCTGCTTTGTCCAGAAAGGAATCCCGGGGTTCCTGTCGCAAGCCAAGAGGAGGCGCTCTCAACCTGAAAATAGAGAGGAACTCCACGGTTCATGCCACCATTCCAAAAGCCCCAATGTCCCACTCCACTCCAGATATACCTGATTCCCCTGCACTGACTCGACTATCACACCGAGTATTGACTCAAAACACGATGGCCGATGTGACAGCCCTGTGGTACCTCAAGAGAGAGCCACAGATCCCTATGGCAACTCGACAGCATTCCCTTTGCTGCCTATTTTGGGACCCCGCTCTGCCCTCCAATAGAGAACCGAAAGGGAGACTGGAAGGTCACCTTCTCTTATTTAAAAGAGGACCAAACATTCTGATCCTCTTTTTTCCTTTGAGATTCTGGTTCAAGTGCCCCATCTCGGCTTCTGTGGGTGGCTGAGCCTATAATGGCTCCCTGCATTCTTCTCGTTTACTCTCATAATTTTGGTTCAATTTCCCACTTCTGTGGTGGATGGGCACTGTCACTGCTTCAAACTTCTGGACAGATTTATGAAGATGTCTGTAAAATCTACTCATTTTCTCTCTCTTGTTCAGTGTCTCTCTCTAGACATATCTTTCTTTCCCTTTCGAAATTCTGTCTCTGTCTTCCTTTTTCTCTTTGTGTCTCTCCTGTGGATGGATGGATGCCTTTGAATGCACATGGATATTGTTAGCTTACGGTTAGATTTTAGGGATAGGTTAGAGTGAGATCAAGTGTTTAGGTTGGAGTTGATGTTGGGGGATGGGAAAAAGCTGGTGGTTTTTTTTTTTTTTTTTGAGACTTGAGTGCTGTTTATTCTTAGTCTATTTTACATAGGAACCGCTTATCAGATACATCACTTGCAAGTTGTCCCTTATGTTCAGTTTACTATCTTTTTGATTTGTGAAAGCATGATTCCCTGGTGGTTCAGATGGTAAAGCGTCTACCCGCAATGTGGGACCCTGGTTGATCCATGGGAAGGGAAAGCCCACTGGAGAAGGAAATAGCCAACCATTCCAGTACACTTGCCTAGGAAATTGTATGGATGGAGGAGGCTGGTGGGCTACAGTCCATGCAGTCACAAAGAGTCAGACACGACTGAGCCACTTCACTTTACTTGTGGTTGGCACACAGATTTGTAGTTTCAACACCACTAAATGTTGTGTGCGGGTGCAGGAGGGCAGAGAGGAGCTACTCCACGTTCAAGGTCAGGAGGGGCAGCTCTGATGAGATACCCCTCGTCCAAGGTAAGGAGCAGTGGCTGCGCTTTGCTGGAGCAGCTCTGAATAGATACCCCATGACCAAGGTAAGAGAAACCCAAGTAAGACGGTAGGTGTTGTGAGACAGCATCAGAGGGCAGGCACACTGAGACCATAATCACAGACAACTAGCCAATCTGATCACATGGACCACNTGTCCATCACCAACTCCCGGAATTCACTCAGACTCACATCCATCGAGTCAGTGATGCCATCCAGCCATCTCATCCTTGGTCGTCCCCTTCTCCTCCTGCCACCAATCCCATGTCGGTAAGTGCCAAATATGCTACTGGAGATCAGTGGAGAAATAACTGAAGAAAGACTAAAGGGATCGAGCCAAAGCAAACACAATACCCAGTTGTGGATGTGACTGGTGAAACAAGCAAGGTCCAATGCTGTAAAGAGCAATATTGCATAGGAACCTGGAATGTTAGTTTCAGGGATAAAGGCAAAGTGGAAGTGGTCAAACGGGATGGCAAGAGTGAATATTGACATTCTAGGAATCAGCAAACTGAAATGGACTGGGATGGGTGAATTTAACTCAGATGACCATTACATCTACTATTGTGGGCAGGAATCCCTTAGAAGAAATGAAGTACCCATCATGGTCAACAAAAGAATCTGAAATGCAGTACTTAGATGCACTCTCATAAATGACAGAATGATCTCTGTTCCTTACCAAGGCAGACCACTCAATATCAGGTAATCCAAGCCAATGTCCCAATCAGTAATGCTGACGAAGTAGACGTTGAATGGTTCTCTGAAGACTTTCAAGACGTTTTCGAACTAACACCCAATAAAGTTGTCCTTTTCATTCTAGGGGACTGGAATGTATACTTAGGAAGTCAAGAATCATCTGGACTAATAGGCAAATTTAGCTTTGGAGTACGGAATGAAGCAGGGCAACTAATAGAATTTTGCCAAGAGAACTCATTGGTCATAGCAAACAGCCTCTTCCCAGAACACAAGAGAAAACTCTACACATGGACATTGTCAGATGGTCAACACTGAAATCAGACTGATTACATTCTTTTCAGCCAAAGATGCAGCCACACACTATCCATACAGTGTGTAGAAACAAGACAGGGAGCTGACTGGCTCAGACCATGAACTTCTTATTGCTAAATTTAGACTTAAATTGAAGAAAGTAGCAAAAACCACTAGACAATTCAGGTATGACCTATATCAAATCCCCGATTCTTATACAGTGAAAGTGAGAAATAGATTTAATGGATTAGATCTGATAGTGCCTGATGAACTATGGACCGAGGTTCATGGCATTGTACAAGAACAGGGATCAAGATCATCCCGAAGAAAAAGAAAGGTGAAAAAGCAAAATGACTGTCTGAGGAGGCCTTACAAATAGCTGTGAACAGAGGAGAAGAGGAAAGCAAAGGAGAAAAGGAAAGATATAAGCATCTGAACACATCGTTCCAAAGAATAGGAAGGAGAGATAAGAAAGCCTTCTGGAGCAAACAATGCAAAGAAATAGAGGAAAACAACAATTGCTGAGTCGTGTCCGACTCTTTGCAACCCCATGGACTATAGCCTACCAGGATTCTCCAACCATGGAATTTCCAGGCAAGAATACTGGAGTGGGTTGCTATTTCCTTCTCCAGGGGATCTTCCCGACCCAGGAATCGAACCCAGGTTTCCTGCATTGCAGGCAGACACTTTACCCTCTGAGCCACCAGGGAAGCCCACTACAAATAGCTGTGAACAGAAGAAAAGAGAAAAGCAAAGGAGAAAAGGAAAGATATAAGCATCTGAACACATTGTTCCAAAGAATAGCAAGGAGAGATAAGAAAGCCTTCTGGAGCAAACAATGGAAAGAAATACAGGAAAACAACAGAGTGGAAAAGACTAGAGATCTTGTCAAGAAAATTAGAGATACCAAGGGATCATTTCATGCAAAGATGGGCTTAAGACAGAAACGGTATGGACCTAACAGAAGCAGAAGATATTAAGATATGGCAAGAATTCACAGAAGAACTGTACCAGAAAGATCTTCAAGACCCAGATAATCACGATGCTGTGATCACTCAACTAGTGTCAGATATCCTGGAATGTGAAGTCAAGTGTGCCTTAGCATCACTACGAAGAAACTCATGGAGGCGATGGATTTCCAGTAGAGCTCTTTCAAATCCTGAAAGATGATGCTCTGAAAGTGCTTCACTCGATATACCTGCAAATTTGGAAAACTCAGCAGTGGCCACAGGACTGGAAAAGGTCTGTTTTCATTCCAAGGCCAAAGAATGCTCAAACTACCGCACAGTTGCACTCATCTCACATGCTAGTAAAGTAACACTCAAAATTCTCCAAGCGAGGCTTTAGCAATACATGAACCGTGAATTTCCAGATATTCAAGCTGGTTTTAGAAAAGGCAGAGGAACCAAAGATCAAATTGCCAACATCCGCTGCATCCTCAAGAAAGCAAGAGAGTTCTAGAAAATCATCTATTTCTGCTTCATTGACTATGCCAAAGCCTTTGATTGTGTGGATCACAATAAAGTGTTGGAAAATTTTCAAGAGATGGGAATACTAGACCACCTGACCTGCCTCTTGAGAAACCTATATGCAACTTAAAAGATTTGTTAGTTTAAGGCGTACAGCAATGTGATTGAGGGATTCAGTGTCTCAGGGGCTTCCTTAGACAAAATTCACTCCATTTGAGGGGCCTCTGGAACGTGTCCTCTACTCAGAACAGGCAAGAATCCTAAAAACACAGAGCAGCATGTGGTGGTGCTTGTGGGTATTTTTTCACTGAATCAAATATTCTACCATGACACACAGAAGAAACCTGGATGTTAGGAGGGGGATCTCCAAACCTATCTCCAAACAGGAGGCCTTGCTCACTTGAATAGTGTTGCATGAAAATACGCTTGGGAAGAGAAGATGTGTGTCATGAATATTTTGTCTGCAGAGAACAAAGTGCTGTGTAGAGACTTTGTGCAAGCTCGTCCCAGGACACGGAGCACAAGGACACAGTGACCTGATTCTCAGCCCTGCTTTGGGGGCATCGCACTGTCTCTACCCCTGACATATGGTGAGGCCCTCACAGGTGTCCTGGAAAGTATAGGCACACTATCTGAATCTGTCCAATCTGTGTGTTCCATCCTCCGTGGCTACCGTGATGGTCTCAGGACTTAGGCAGTGACCAATCCGGATCCAGGACCGGAACTCAGGCTGCAATCAAGGGGAAGAGGAGCTCTGGTTCTGCTGGAAGGGGCGAGGCTGGTGAGGTCAGTCTACAGCAGTGAGAGGAGCATGAGGTCAGCCTGGGGCGACTGGTGACCTTTCTGCTCCCTTCAGGGCAGAGACACTGGCTTAAGAATGAGGGCACTGCTGAGCCCAGGTTTTGAGAGCGCTGGCTCCTGCTGTGATCCCGAAGCTCCACCTGACACCGGAGGGAAGCCGTCTGCCTGTGAGTCTTCCTGCTTATCTGTGAGCTTGTGGAACCACGCTGGTTTTTCTGTCCAGCTGGCTAAGTGGAGACCCTGCGAAAGCAAGTGTGTGGGTTTTGGCTGGCTTCAGGAAAGAAACACCATTAAAAGAATACATTTGAATCAGTTCTAAGGAGATGGATGGAACTGGAGCCGATTATACAGAGTGAAGTAAGCCAGAAAGAAAAACACCAATATAGTATACTAACGCATATATATGGAATTTAGAAAGATGGTGATAATGACCCTGTATTCGAGACAACAAAAGAGACTCAGATCTATAGAGTGAACTTTTGGACTCTGGGGGAGAGGGAAAGGGAAAGGGTGGGATGAGATGGGGGAATGGCATTGAAACATGTGTACTATCATGTAAGAAACGAATCGCCAGTCTATGTCTGATGCAGGATGCGGGATGCTTGGGGCTGATGCATGGGGAGGACCCAGAGAGATGTTATGGGGTGGGAGGTGGGAGGGGATTCATGTTTGGGAACGCATGTACACTCGTGGTGAATTCATGTCAATGTTTGGCAAAAGCAATACAGTATTGTAAAGTAAACTAAAGTTAAAATAAAAATTAAGAAAAATAAAAAAAAAATAAAAAGGTCTAGAAAAAGTAAAAAAAAAAAAAAAAAAGAAAGAAAGAAAGAAAAGAAACACCAGATGGCACTGTGGGACTCCAGTCTAATCTGGATTCAGGGGATATCTCTTGAAAGTGAAGGGACAAGTCCTTCAGTCGTGTCCGACTGCTTGCAATCGCATAGAGTATCGGATCTATGGAATTCTGCAGGCAAGAATACTGGAGTGGGCAGCCTTTCCCATCTCCAGGGAATCTTTCAAACCCAGGGGTCAAACGCAGGTCTCCGCATGCAGGCAGATTCTTTACCGGCTGAGCCACAGAGAGGCCCAAGAATATTGGACTGTGTAGCCTGACCCTTCTGCAGCAGATCAGGATTTCCTGACCCAGGAATCAAACTGAGCTCTCCTGCAGTGCAGAAGGATACTTCACCAGGTGAGGTATCAGGGAAGCTCAATATCTCTTAAGACCAGCTACTAATTGTTGGATTACTCTAAAGAGTCTTCACAGGTTTAAGGTAGCAACCTGCTAATGTAGCAATTGATGTCCTTATTCTAGAGGACAAAACTGAGGCTCTCAAAAGGGGGTAACTCAGCTATAGCAAGGAAATGTGTACTCAGACAAACTTTCCAGTTCCTGTTGTTAGAACTCAGGGGGGCCACATGGTGAAGCTTGTCCGTGTGACAGGGGCTAACGCACCAAGTCCACACTGCGTGCTGTGAGGACCTGACTTGGTAACTGCCCTCTGGCAGCTCGGAGACTCACAAAATCAGTTTGCACTGAAAAAAGGAATGGCACTTCCCTTCATCCACCCCACCACATGCTCTGGGTCCTCCCACAGCTTACTCCCTTTCTATTGCTTTCTGAGGAAATTACAGTCATGCTCATGTGACCACACTGGCTGTCCAATGTTCACAGGCTACCACTGGAGCTGCTAAAGGAGAGGCCAAGAGCCTTTGGCCCTGAGTATCTCTCTTTCCTTTGCACCATTGAGGCCCTCCTCCACATTTGCATACCAGAGGCCTTTTCTGAGGCACGCAGCGACCCTCC
Source organism: Kobus ellipsiprymnus (assembly GCA_006410655.1). Lineage (NCBI taxonomy): Eukaryota > Metazoa > Chordata > Mammalia > Artiodactyla > Bovidae > Kobus > Kobus ellipsiprymnus. The sequence continues at coordinate 76,451 of SJYR01003993.1, forward strand.
CTCAGTTTGCAACAAGTTGTATCCACTGCTGTCTTTTCAATGCCTCCCTTCAAACTTAGCTCATGGGCTCCTTTGCTGCATGGCAGCCCAACTAGCTGCCATGGGAAGGACAGAGCTGACTGTGAATCCAAAGCTCAGATCTGACAGCTGGGATTCTGTGTATAAAGGGCCTGATTATTCACACTGTAAAGGCTGAAGTAGGCTCCAGGTGTCCAGAACTAGGGCTTAGGCCAAGGTGACTCCACAGGCATTTGGATGCCAGGGGAGACTTCCGGCTCTACTGGGGATGGGGAGAGTTTCTTGAGGTTCTGAATGCCCTCTGTGTGCAGGTTCATGGTATATAGAGAAGAGAAGGTGTAGTTTACCCTGGAGGTGGTCACAGGTCATGGCTGAGCCATCTGCATTCCTGAGGGTGTGATGGAGGGCAGTGGAAGAGAACAAGGTCTCCTCCCTCGTGTAGTGGCCGGAGCATTTTGACACCAGAGTAAACACTTACACGGTGAAGAACATCGCTGCTGTCTGCAAATGATTTACACTGGCATGCGTCTTCATTTGAGAGTTCAGGCCATCTGGAAACTACACTGGCCATGGGCATGGCCTGTCCACCCTCACATGTTTCTTCTCTTCCTTACTGAACATTCATTTCCAAGAGGGTTTTTGGCCATAGAATGTTGGGTTTTCTTTAGCTTTTTCCAATGTGGAACACATTTTGGTCATTGTTGTTCATTTTCCAGCTCTCTCTTTTGGCTCCTTCTGAATTTGTTTGTGGAATGGGAAGAGCTCTGCATCTCCCTTCTGGCTAAATGTCTCATTTACAACAGCAATGCCTACCTGGAATGTTCGGACCACATCTACTGAAAGGGCTTGGTTTTGCAGATGACATCCTGAAAGTACCTACACTGTCCTATCAGTTACCCAAAGGCTACTTCAAATGAAATAAAAAAAGAGAATTCTAAAGTTTAATCTTTCAATATGTGGAGAGTCAGAAAAATCCCCTGGAGAATGGAAAAGTTACCCATTCCAGTTTTCTGGCCTAGATAACTCAATGGACTGTAAAAAAAACATGGGACTGCAAAGAGTCTAACAAGACTAAGCGCCTATAATGTTCTCTTTCTGTCAGAAAAAAAAATCTATTTTTCTATCATTTCAGCAATTGGCATTGATTGTGGACACCCAAAGAATGGGAAGAAGTGGAGAAAGAAGACTAAAATTGTCAGGTGCGGAAGGAGTGGGGAATGCTTGACATGTATCCAGGCTTTGGTGGGAAGTGGGGAGATAGAATGAGAAGGTGTGAATGTAGACATTGGTGATGGTTACACAGGACTGTGAAGGCCTTAATATTTCAAAATTGCATCAATTAAAATTTACTAAGAGAAACTTGACAGAAAAAAATACATAAAGCTATAAAAAAATAAAACATCTCAAGAAAGCTACACACACACCAAATGCAAATAAGCTCAGGGGAAGGGCACTCAATCTGCCCTGGGTGAGGAGCGAGTTGATGGCATCCACAGGAAGCAGGCAGGGACGGAGCTGCAGAGCCAACCACTCCCATGGATGAGGTGTTTCCAGAAAGGGTTCTGGGTCTCTGTTCAGAGAGGGGGCCCATTCTCCCTGCAGCGGTAGGTAAGGCATTGTGGGCACCTGGGTCATGGGCAGGACCCAGGGCAAGCTCTCCCTGCACAGGTGGTGACTCATCCCCTGACTCGGGTTCTCCTGCCAAAGCCCAAGCAGGTACAGGTGCAGGTGGCAGTGGATGTTCTCGCTAAGAAGGTGGGACATCGGTGCCTGTGGCTGGGGGTCCTGCAGGCACAGAGGTCCGATATGCCCAGTGTGCTGGCCAGTACCCAGCGGGCCCGATGTCTTTGGGAAGGGAAGTCTCAGGTCTCGATCTCCCCTCAGTGGATCCCTGGGTCCTGCACCTGTAGCACCCACTGCTGTAAGGACAGGACTTGGAAGTGGAGTCTGGTTGTAGTGAGGCGCCAGTGCTAGAGCTGTGAGAGAAGAGAAGGTTACCCATCACCAGCATTTTGATGTGTGTATACGGGGACAGAAAGCTTCCCAGAGAATAACAAAGAATACCCAGCATAGGATGCACTCTGACTGCAGTGTGAAAGATGGGTGGTGTGAGGCCAGCCTTTGTTCCAGGCTCAGACCCAGCTCTGGCTGACTCCTCCCTGTGTATCTCAGCACCCCCTCCCCACACATTCACATGCACAGCCTCATCATCCTCCCCTCTGTTTCTCTATGATACTGGGATCCAGGTCCTCCTGCTGCCTCAGAGGCAGGGGTTCTCTGGGCTCAGGGTCAGAGCCGGGTGTGCTGACCTCCATGGCAGCCTGAGACTGGGCCCCTGGGTGTGTCCTGGGTGCTGTGTGTGGAGCAGGGCTTCCCCGCTTCCTCTTCATTCCCAGTTGGGCTGATCCCTCCATGAATACTGGGATCCAGGTCCTCCTGCTGCCTCAGAGGCAGGGGTTCTCTGGGCTCAGGGTCAGAGCCGGGTGTGCTGACCTCCATGGCAGCCTGAGACTGGGCCCCTGGGTGTGTCCTGGGTGCTGTGTGTGGAGCAGGGCTTCCCCGCTTCCTCTTCATTCCCATTTGGGCTGATCCCTCCATGGGCATGCTCACCTGGAGCCTGCACTGGGCCTCACGGGCAGGGGGATGGAAATCCGACGCATCCCTCGGGGAGGTGAACGGGATGCCCCCCTCATCGGCCACATCGACTGGGAAGCTCTGAAATGACACTGACTGTCAGCCAGCCATGCCTGGAGTCTACTGAACTGGGCCTGACCAGTATGGCGGCTGCTTCTGCCCACTTGAAATTCTGCTGCCAGCAAAAACATGTGTCTGCTCAGGTACCCACCCTGGACGAATGAGACGCCCCTGAGGGCGTTGGGTCTTCCTGGGCAGCTGGTGCTGCCTGGACTCTCCCCATCCCGCCCAGCCTGGTCTCCCCTGGGGTGTGGACAAACCCAGCCCACAGACTTGTGAGCCACATCCGCAGGGGCTTGCTTAAGGCAGAGATACCCCATGAAACCCCCATCCACACACACAGGGAAAGGACTCAGGGTTACCCAGGTGGGATGGGATAGGGGACCTGGCCCAGGCTGGAGCTCCCCTGTTACCTTTCTGTTCCTTTGGGCAAAGGGCCAAAGGCCTCTTGGGGGGTTCCTGAGGGAGCACCGACTGCTTTACACACACCCGGCCAGTGAGCTCTCCCGAGTCCCCGGCCTCTGGGAAGGGGCAAACAGCAAAACATCCTGGCTGCCTGCAAACTTGCTGGGGGCTCCTTTCTGCTCTGAGGGCTGGAGATCTGGTTTCCGTGTTCTGTTGGGTTCTGTTGCCAGTAAGTGACGTCATTTCCTGGGTTCCTTGCCGAGGTCCCTTACACAAAGCTCCCCAAGCGAACCTCTGTGTTTCTGTCTGTTCACCCACCTACTTAGGCCATGTGCAGGCACAGTGACACCCACACCGCCCACCCCACTGCTTTGGAAGGCCTGGGTGCAGCCAGGGCCTGAGCTCTGAGGACACAGCTCTTTCAGACAGGCTCCTTCTTCTCATCTGTGATGTGGCCCTTGACAAGCCATATGCCCCTCAGGGTTTCCCTAGTCTCTCCATCTGCAGAGTGGGGTCAATCTCTCATCTACTGCCTTGGTCTGTCAGCCTAAACCATCTCATGTCTTTCAACCTGGGGCTGGTATCACATGGAGCTTGTGTCCTGGCACTTCCCAAAGGCAAGATTCAATACATGGTTGACCTAGCACAGAATGGGGAAGAAACAGGCCTGGATGGGCTCTGGGACCAATGAAAATGTCAGGGAAATTGTCAGGAAGTCTGAGACTACTTTTGCAGCACGGGAGACAAGCGGGCTTCCTTCTCTCCACACAAGACGAGGCATGACTCCCCTGTTGAAACTCCATAGGAGCCCCGAGATCCATGTCAGCACTTTGAGGAACCCTGTGGTTCTAGCATCTAGTCTAGATGAAGACCTAGGCCCCTGCACCGACTGAACACAAATAAACAGGCCTGGATGGGCTCTGGGACCAATGAAAATGTCAGGGAAATTGTCAGGAAGTCTGAGACTACTTTTGTAGCACGGGAGACAAGCGGGCTTCCTTCTCTCCACACAAGACGAGGTATGACTCCCCTGTTGAAATCTCCATCCCCGAGATCCATGTCAGCACTTTGAGGAACCCTGTGGTTCTAGCATCTAGTCTAGATGAAGACCTAGGCCCCTGCACCGACTGAACACAAGTCTCTAGAGGCCCATCCCAAGTCGCATGGAGACTTGATTTTCCTGAGGCAACTGGAGCGGGTCCCTGAAGTCCCCATCGTAACTTGAGAGGAACCCCAAGTTTCCAGCCATAATTCGAGAAAAATAAGGATATTCTCCCCTCAAAGAGAGATGAGGCCCTTTTCCACTGAATCATCTCCAGAGAAATTCAATCTTCGCTCTTGAGCCTCAAATGGGTCCTTGACACTTTTTATGCAACTTAAGAAATTCCCCAATAAACCCGTCCCCTCTCAAGAGGAACACCGAGGGTCCCGGCACAACTAAAGAAGAGCCCGGTTTTCCCTCTTCATCTCGAGTTGAGGGTCCATTTCCCCTCTTCGTCGTGAAGGCAATCCCGGTGTTCCCCTTGCACCTCAAGAGGATTTGGTCTCTACTTAAACCTCGAGAGGATTTCCAGGGGTCGTGCCACAATTCAAGAAGACCCTGATGTCCCAGTCCACCCCAGATTACCTGATTCCCCTGCACTGAGTGGACTGTCACCCCGAGTATCTCCTCAAAACACGATGGGAGTGGTGACAGCCCTGTGGCACCTCGAGAGAAAGCCACAGATCCCTATGTCAACTCGCAGGAAGACTGACACTATTTTGACAGCTCAAGAGGCAAGCGGACTTCCATGTCTCCGTAAGAGACGAGGCTTGACTCCCCTATTGAAATTCCATAGGAACCTTGAGATCCATGTTAGCACTGGAAAGGAACCCTGAGTTTCTGGCCTCAAATCCAGATGAGGACCTAGGCCCCTGCACCGCCTGGAGAGGAATCCCAAGAGGCCCTTCTCAAGTCACATGGAGACTTGACTTCCCTGAGGCAACACAAGCGGGTCCCACAGGTCCTTGTCGTAACTCGAGAGGAAACCCAAGTTTGCTGCCACAACTTGAGAAAAACCAGGATATTCTCCCCTCAACGAGAGATGAGGCCCTTTTCCACTGCGGCGTTTTGAAAGAAATTCCACTTTCCCTCTTGAGCCTCGAAATGGTCCTTGACAGCCTTGATGCAACTCAAGAAATTCCCCGATATAAACGTCCCCACTCGAGAGGAACACTGAGAGTCCCACCACAACTCAAGAAGAGCCCCATATTTCTCTCCTCATTTCGAGCTGAGGGTCCATTTCCCTGCTGCCACGAGAAAGGAATCCCTGCCTGGGTTCAGCCCCAGTGGACCCAGGGTAATTTGAAGTGGGGAAGGAGTCAGCGATTGATTTAAAGAGAGATAAGGAAAGAATGTTGAAGATAAGAAAATAGAGGAGCGAAAGAGGCTGATATTCCTTGATTTACATAGAGAACCAATAAAACCTCAAGGCTAGAAGCTTCCCCTGTTCACAGAAGCCACAGGTGCCTTCCTCATCTCCCCGGGGAGTGAAGACACAGAACGTCTCTCTGTTCAGGTCTTAAAAACTTGGGCAGATAAGTGAACCCAGGGAACCCCTATGCTCCAAGGCATCAGCCTGAAAAAGAGAGTGAGAGGGAGAGAGAGAGAGAATGATTGACACAGGGAGATCAAGCTGCTTTGGTGAGCGAGGCCCAATAACTTTATTTTCAAAAGGAATTTTATACCTTTTCTGCAAATGATGTTGTGTACATTATCTTCTGGCCTTGGGGGGCTGTGAACATTTTAAGACCCTCTTTTGATAAAGGCTGCTCAACCAGAAAACTTATTTTCCCTTGAAATGGTTTTTTTCTTTATATTTCTAATCTATGTCAGTCTCAGAAAGTATCAAACAAAGTTCCATTTTCACGAAGCAGTGGTGCAGCAAGTTACAACAAAGAAAGAACCAATTAGCTCAAAGGTCTGATGTGGTTAGTTTCAAGGCTGCATTTGTTTTTTCTTACATTCTAACTGTGTTAACAAATGTACATCCAGGTGCACAGTGTCTATGATATATGGGAACTTAGCAACAAGCACTGGCCCAATAATGAAATCCTACACCTGCACTACTCTAAGAACTTTTAACTCTTTGAAAGGCTCTATGTTTTAGGCTTCCCATGCCTTTCACAGACAGGGGCCTGTAAACAATCACATGCATAGTTGTAAAAGTCCGGGTAAGGCAAGTTAGAGAGCCATCAGAGAGTTTGAGCTGAAACACTCCTTTTATATGCAGAAGAATGTAACTGGAGCTCTAGGTTAACTTTTTCCAGAGAAAGGTGGTCGGGATTAGCCACCCTGTAATGTCAGAAGAATAGGTGGAAAACATAATGAAGTAAGGCAGGCAGACACTGGTTTTGGGGTAGATGTTCGAGAAAATTCAGCGAGGCTCCCTTAAGGCCCGACTCACCTTTGCCTGGAGGGCCCCTTATCCTCAAGACCTTTGCCATGGGCGGTATTCCCATGCTGGCTCCCAGCAAATACCAGCGTTCCCGTTGCACCTCAAGAGGAGGCAGTCTCAACTGGAAAGTCGACAGGAACACCAGGAGTCATGCCACCATCAAAAAGACCTCAATGTCCCAATCCACTCCAGATAAACCTGATTCCCCTGCGCTGACTTGACTGTCAGCATATCGACACAAAACACGGTGGCACTTGGGAGAGCCTTGTGGCACCTCGAGAGAAAACCACAGATCCCTATGTCAACTCGACAAGAAGCCTGACACTACTGTTACAGCATGAGAGGAAAGAGAATTTGCATGTCTCCACATAAGACGAGGCCTGACTCCCCGGTTGAAACTCCATAGGAACCTGAGATCCATGTCAGCATGGAGAGGAACACTGAGGTTTGCTTCCTCAGCTGCAGATGAGGACCTAGGACTCGGCACCAACTGGAGAGGAATCTCTAGAGGCCCCTCGGAACTTGCATGGAGACCTGACTTACCTGAGGCAACACGAGTGGTTCCCTGAGTTCCCCATTGTAACTCAAAAGGAACCCCAACTTTCCTGCCACAACTTGAGAAAAACTAGGAGATTCTCCCCTCAACGTGAGATGAGGCTCTTTTCTGCGGCATATCGAGAAAAATCCCACCTTCCCTCTTGAGCCTCGAAAGTATCCTTGAAACCCTTGATGCAACTGAAGAAGTTCCCCGACACACCCGTCTCCACTCGAGAGGAACACAGAGTGTGCCACAGCAACTCAAGAAGAGCCCGGTTTTCACTCGAAATTAGGGCCCTTTTCCCTGATTAGTCAGGAAAGGAATCCAGGCGTTCCTGTCGCACCTCAAGAGGAGGCGGTCTCAACTTGAAAGTCGAGAGGAACTCCAGGGGTCGTGCCACCATTCCAAAAGACTCCGATGTCCCAATCAACTTCAGGTACAACTGATTCCCCTGCACTGACTCGACATTCACCGCGAGTATCGACTCACAACATGATGACACGTGTGATATCCCAGTGGCACCTTGAGAGTAAGCCAGAGATCCCTATGTCAACTCGACAGGAGGCCTGACACTAGTGTTACAGGACTAGATGAAAGTGGCCTTGCATGTCTCCACACGAGATGAGGCCTGATTCCCCTTTGGAAACTCAATAGGAAGCCTGAGATCCATGTCAGTACTGGATACGAACCCTGAGGTTTCGACCTCAGCTCCAGATGAGGACATAGGACACAGCTGGAGAGGAATCCCAAGAGGCCCCTCACAACTCTCATGGAGACTGAATTTTCCTGAGGCTACACGAGCAGGTCCCTGAGATCACCAAAGTAACTTGATAGGAACCCCAAATTTCCTGCCACAACTCGTGAAAAACCAGGAGATTCTCCCCTCAATGCGAGATGAGTCCCTTTTCCGCTGTAGCATCTCGAGAGAAATTCCACCTTACACTTGAGCCTCGAAAGGGTCCTTGACATCCTTGAGGCAACTCAAGAAGTTCCCCAACATACCCGGCTCCACTCAAGAGGAACACAGAGGGTCCCGCCACAACTCAAAAAGAGTCCCTTTTTTCCCTCCTCATCTTATGATGAGGATCCATTTCCCTGCTTCATCGGGAAAAAATCCTGATGTTTTCATGGCAACTCAAGAGGAGGCGGTCTCCACTTGAAAGTCGAGAGGAAATCCAGGGGTCGTTCCACCATTCCAAAACACTGGGGTGTCCCAATCCTCTGCAGGTACACCAGATTCCCCTGCACTGACTCGACTGTCACCGTGAGTATTGACTCAAAACACGATGGCAGGTGTGACAGACCTGTGGCACCTCGAGAGAAAGCCACAGATCCCTATGTCAACTCGACAGGAAGCCTGACACTACTGTTACAGCTCGAGATGAAAGCAGACTTGCATGTCTCCACACGAGATGAGGCCTAACTCCCCCGTGGAAACTCCATAGGAACCCCAAGATCCATGTCAGCACTGGAGAGGAACCCTGAGCTTTCTGCCTCAGCTCCAGATGAGGACCTAGGACCCAGCACCAACTGGAGAGGAATATTGAGAGGCCCCTAGCAACTTGCATGGAGACTGGACTATCCTGAGAAAATATGAGCAGGTCCCTGAGGTCCCCGTCGTAACTCGAGAGGAACCCCAAGTTTCCTGCCGCAACTCGAGAAAAACCAGGAGATTCTCATCTCAACGCTACATGAGGCCCTTTTCCACTTCAGCGTCTCGAGAGAAATCTCACCTTCCCTCTTGCGCCTTGAAAGGGTCCTTGGAACCCTTTATGCAACTCAAGAAGTTCCCCGACATACCCGTCTCCACTCAAGTGGATCACCAAGGGTCCCGCCACAACTCAAGAAGAGCCCCGTTTTTCCCTCCTCATCTTTGAGATGAGGGTCCCTTTCCCTGCTTCGTTGGGAAAGGAATCCCTGAGTTCCCTTCACACCTACCTCAATTGGAGGCGGTCTCAACTTGAAAGTCGAGAGGAATTCCAGGGGTCATGCCTCTATTTCAAAAGACCCCGATGTCCCAGTCCACTCCAGGGACACCTGACACCCCTACACTGACTCGATTGTCACCCCAAGTATCGACTCACAACACGATGGCACGTGTGACAGCCTGCCGGGAGCCAGCGTGATTAATCCTGCCCATGGCCAAGGTCATGAGGAAGGAAGCCTGACACACGCAAAGGCGTGATCTTGCTCAGGGGTTCCCCTTGGAATTTCCTGAGCATCTACCCCCCAAAACTAGAGTCTGCCTGCCTTAGTGTACTCTGCTTTCCACTCTTCTGACATTAACAGGGGCTGTCCTGCACCACCTTACTCTGGAAAATGTTAACTTAGAGCTCCAACAGGTCTCCTGCATATGAAAGGAATGATTCAGCTCAAATCCCTCTGATGGCTCTCTAACTTGCCTGACAGGTTTCCCCAGACTTTTACAATTTGTGATTTTTTACAGCTCTCCAACTGCAAGAGGCATGAAGTTTAAAGCATGTTAAAGATACAGAGCCTTTTCTAAAAAGCTAAAAATTATATTGGTGATGGGTTTCTCTGTTGAGTCAATGACTGCTGCCGGGCCTCCATATTCTTTATCTTTTAAGCACCTAAAGGATATTAATCCATGTAATTGGCATATAGAAAAAGGAATATAGTAGTTTAATTGTCAGCAACACTAGAATTTTGAGTTAATTTTCTCTTTGTTATAAATCACTGCACTCCTCTTTCTTTGTTATAAATTGTTGTGTCCTTGCTATGTAAGAATGTAATTTTATTTAGTGATTTCTGAGAGTGGCACCAGACTTTGGGAAGAAAAGCACTTTTAAGGTTTTCTAGTTGACAGACCCTTATCAGAAAAGGACCATAAAATGTTAATTGGCCCTCTGGCTAGATGATGATGTAAATCACCTCAGACTTGTGTATACAGCTAGGTATGCAGAGATAAAGCCTGGTCACGATAAGAGTCAGGGATGCTGACTCTGCATAATTTTGTATTATCCATCGAACTCTATGTACAACGAAAGGTTTAAAAAGATTTTTCAGACAATAAGGGATGGACCAGTTTCTCAGACTAGCTTCTCGAACTGGTTTCTTGGAAATCTGGCTCCCCCTGTGTCGACTTTCTCTCTCTCTCTTTCATCCTCTCCCTCCCTCTCCTTCTCAGGCAGAATTCCCATCTGGAGCATGGAGTCTCACCACACCTACTTACTTGCCCAGGTTTCTAAGACCCACGTGAGAGGGAGCCCAAAGCGGGGCAACTTCCCCTATTCAAGCAGGGGCAAGTGGCCTAACGAAGATGGAGCAAATCTCTTGTCGTGAGGTTTTATTAGTTTTCCGCATAAACCAAGTTATTCAGCCTCTTTTCTCCATTAAATTTACCTACTACACATTTTTTTCCTAATCTCTCTTATATTTCTAATTAAATAGTCCTTTCCAAGACTCCAACTCCGTCCCCGTTACCAATTCCCTGGAACCACCCGGGCTGGACCCCAGCAACAGCCCTGTGACACCTCAAGAGAAGAACACAGATCCCTATGTCAACTCGACAGGAGGCCTGACACTACTGTTACAGCTCGGGAGGAAAGCGTCTCCATGAGACGAGGCCCGACTCCCCTGTGGAAACTCCATAGGAACCCCGAAATCCATGTCAGCCCTGGAGACGAAGCCTGAGGTTGCAGCCTCAGCTCCAGATGAGGACCTAGGCCCTGGCTCCAATGGGAGAGGAATCCCGAGAGGCCCCTTGCAATGGGAATGGAGACTGGACTTTCCTGAGGCCACAGGAGTGGGTCCCTGAGGTCCTCGTCGTAACTCGAGAGAAACCCGAAGTTTCCTGGGGCAATTCGAGAGAAACCAGGAGATTCTTCCCTCAACGTGAGATGAGGCCCTTTTCCGCTGCAGCATCTCTAGAGAAATCCCACCTTCCCTCTTGTGCCTCGAATGGATCCTTAACACCCTAGATGCAACTCAANCCCATCTTCCCTCTTGTGCCTCGAATGGATCCTTAACACCCTAGATGCAACTCAAGAAGTTCCCCGACATACCCATATCCACATAGAGGAACACCGTGGGTCCCGCCACAATGCAAGAAGATTCCCATTTTTTCTTCCTCATCTTGAGATGAGGATCCCTTTACTTGATTCGTCGGCAAAGGAATCCCGGCGTTCCATCGCACCTCAGAGGAGGCGGTCTCAACTTGAAAGTCGAGAGGCACTCAAGGGATCATGCCACCATTCCGAAAGACCCCGATGTCCCAGTGCAGTCCAGATACACCTGATTCCCAGGCACTGGCTCGAACACTTTTGCAGCAAGGGAGACAAGCGGGTTTCCTTCTCTCCACACAAGAGGAGGTATGACTCCCCTGTTGAAACTCCATAGGAGCCCAGAGATCCATGTCAGCACTTTGAGGAACCCTGTGGTTCTAGCATCTAGTCTAGATGAAGACCTAGGCCCCTACACCGACTGAACACAAATCTCTAGAGGCCCATCCCAAGTCGCATGGAGACTTGACTTTCCTGAGGCAACTGGAGCAGGTCCCTGAGGTCCCCGTCGTAACTTGAGAGGAACCCCAAGTTTCCTGCCGTAATTCGAGAAAAATAAGGATATTCTCCTCTCAAAGAGAGATGAGGCCCTTTTCCACTGAATCATCTCCAGAGAAATTCAATCTTCACTCTTGAGCCTCAAACAGGTCCTTGACACTTTTTATGCAACTTAAGAAATTCCCCGATATACCCGTCCCCTCTCAAGAGGAACACCGAGGGTCCCGGCAAAACTAAAGAAGAGCCCGGCAAAACTAAAGAAGAGCCCGGTTTTCCGTCCTCATCTTGAGTTGAGGGTCCATTTCCCCGCTTCATCGTGAAGGGAATCCCGGTGTTCTCCTTGCACCTCAAGAGGATTTGGTCTCTACTTGAAACTCGAGAGGATTTCCAGGGGTTGTGCCACAATTCAAGAAGACCCTGATGTCCCAGTCCACCCCAGATTACCTGATTCTCCTGCATTGAGTGGACTGACACCCCGAGTATCGCCTCAAAACACGATGGGAGTGGTTGACAGCCCTGTGGCACCTCGAGAGAAAGCCACAGATCCCTATGTCAACTCGCAGGAAGCCTGACACTATTTTGACAGCTCGAGAGGCAAGCGGACTTCCATGTCTCCGTAAGAGACGAGGCCTGACTCCCCTATTGAAATTCCATAGGAACCTTGAGATCCATGTTAGCACTGGAAAGGAATCCTGAGGTTCTGGCCTCGAATCCAGATGAGGAAATAGGCCCCTGCACCGCCTGGAGAGGAATCCCAAGAGGCCCTTCGCAAGTCGCATGGAGACTTGACTTCCCTGAGGCAACACAAGCGGGTCCCAGAGGTCCTCGTCATAACTCGAGAGGAAACCCAAGTTTGCTGCCACAACTCGAGAAAAACCAGGATATTCTCCCCTCAACGAGAGATGAGGCCCTTTTCCACTGCGGTGTTTTGAAAGAAATCCCACTTTCCCTCTTGAGCCTCAAAATGGTCCTTGACAACCTTTATGCAACTCAAGAAATTCCCCGATATAAACATCCCCGCTTGAGAGGAACACTGAGAGTCCCACCACAACTCAAGAAGAGCCCCATATTTCCCTCCTTATTTCGAGCTGAGGGTCCATTTCCCTGCTGCCACGAGAAAGGAATCCCTGCCTGGGTTCAGCCCCGGTGGACCTAGGGTAATTTGAAGTGGGGACGGAGCCAGCGATTGATTTAGAGAGAGATAAGGAAAGAATGTTGTAGATAAGAAAATAGAGGAGCGAAAGGGGCTGATATTCCTTGATTTACATAGAGAACCAATAAAACCTCGAGACTAGAAGTTTCCCCTGTTCACAGAAGCCACAGGTGCCTTCCCCATCTCCCCAGGGAGTGAAGACACAGAACATCTCTCTGTTCAGGTCTTAAAAACCTGGGCAGATAAGTGAACGCAGGGAACCCCTATGCTCCAAGGCATCAGCCTGAAAAAGAGAGTGAGAGGGAGAGAGAGAGAATGATTGACACAGGGAGATCAAGCTGCTTTGGTGAGTGAGGCCCAATAACTTTATTTTCAAAAGGACTTTTATACCTTTTCTGCAAATGATGTTGTGTACATTATCTTCTGGCCTTGGGGGCCTGTGAACATTTTAAGACCCTCTTTTGATAAAGGCTGCCCAACCAGAAAACTTATTTTCCCTTGAAATGTTTTTTCTTTATATTTCTAATCTATGTCAGCCTCAGAAAATATCAAACAAAGTTCCATTTTCACGAAGCAATGGTGCAGCAAGTTACAATAGAGAAAGAACCAATTAGCTCAAAGGTCTGATGTGGTTAGTTTCAAGGCTGCATTTGTTTTTTCTTACATTCTAACTGTGTTAACAAATGTACATCCAGGTGCACAGTGTCTAAGATATATGGGAACTTAGCAACAAGCACTGGCCCAATAATGAAATCCTACACCTGCACTACTCTAAAAACTTTTAACTCTTTGAAAGGCTCTATGTTTTAGGCTTCCCATGCCTTTCACAGATGGGGGGCTGTAAACAATCACATGCATAGTTGTAAAAGTCCGGGTAAGGCAAGTTAGAAAGCCATCAGAGAGTTTGAGCTGAAACACTCCTTTTATATGCAGAAGAATGTAACTGGAGCTCTAAGTTAACTTTTTCCAGAGAAAGGTGGTCGGGATTAGCCACCCTGTAATGTCAGAAGAATAGGTGGAAAACATAATGAAGTAAGGCAGGCAGACACTTGTTTTGGGGTAGATGTTCGAGAAAATTCAGTGAGGCTCCCTTAAGGCCCGACTCACCTTTGCCTGGAGGGCCCCTTATCCTCAAGACCTTTGCCACGGGCGGTATTCCCATGCTGGCTCCCAGCAAATACCAGCGTTCCCGTTGCACCTCAAGAGGAGGCAGTCTCAACTGGAAAGTCAACAGGAACACCAGGAGTCATGCCACCACCAAAAAGACCCCGATGTCCCAATCCACTCCAGATAAACCTGATTCCCCTTCACTGACTCGACTGTCAGCATATCGACACAAAACACGATGGCACTTGGGAGAGCCTTATGGCACCTTGAGAGAAAACCACAGATCCCTATGTCAACTCGACAAGAAGCCTGACACTACTGTTAAAGCATGAGAGGAAAGAGAATTTGCATGTCTCCACATGAGACGAGGCCTGACTCCCTGGTTGAAACTCCATAGGAACCTGAGATCCATGTCAGAGGAACACTGAGGTTTGCTTCCTCAGCTGCAGATGAGGACCTAGGACTCGGCACCAACTGGAGAGGAATCTCTAGAGGCCCCTCGGAAGTCGCATGGAGACCTGACTTACCTGAGGCAACACGAGTGGTTCCCTGAGTTCCCCATTGTAACTCAAGAGGAACCCCAACTTTCCTGCCACAACTTGAGAAAAACTAGGAAATTCTCCCCTCAACGCGAGATGAGGCTCTTTTCTGCTGTGGCATCTCGAGAAAAATCCCACCTTCCCTCTTGAGCCTCTAAAGTATCCTTGAAACCCTTGATGCAACTGAAGAAGTTCCCCGACACACCCGTCTCCACTCGAGAGGAACACGGAGTGTGCCGCAGCAACTCAAGAAGAGCCCGGTTTTCACTCCTCATCTCGAAATTAGGGTCCTTTTCCCTGATTAGTCAGGAAAGGAATCCAGGCGTTTCTGTCGCACCTCAAGAGGAGGCGGTCTCAACTTGAAAGTCGAGAGGAACTCCAGGGGTTGTGCCACCATTCCAAAAGGCTCTGATGTCCCAATCAACTTCAGGTACAACTGATTCCCCTGCACTGACTCGACAGTGACCGTGAGTATTGACTCACAACATGATGGCACGTGTGATATCCCAGTGGCACCTTGAGAGTAAGCCACAGATCCCTATGTCAACTCGACAGGAGGCCTGACACTAGTGTTACAGGACGAGATGAAAGTGGCCTTGCATGTCTCCACAAGAGATGAGGCCTGACTCCCCTTTGGAAACTCAATAGGAACCCCGAGATCCATGTCAGTACTGGATACGAACCCTGAGGTTCTGATCTCAGCTCCAGATGAGGACATAGGACACAGCTGGAGAGGAATCCCGAGAGGCCCCTCACAACTATCGTGGAGACTGGATTCTCCTGAGGCTACACGAGCAGGTCCCTGAGATCACCAAAGTAACTTGATAGGAACCCCAAATTTCCTGCCACAACTCGTGAAAAACCAGGAGATTCTCCTCTCAATGCGAGATGAGTCCCTTTTCCGCTGTGGCATCTCGAGAGAAATCCCACCTTACACTTGAGCCTCAAAAGGGTCCTTGACATCCTTGAGGCAACTCAAGAAGTTCCCCAACATACCTGTCTCCACTCGAGAGGAACACAGAGGGTCCCGCCACAACTAAAAAGAGCCCCTTTTTCCCCTCCTCATCTCGCGATGAGGATCCATTACCCTGCTTCATTGGGAAAAAAATCCCGACGTTTTTGTGGCAACTCAAGAGGAGGCGGTCTCCACTTGAAAGTCGAGAGGAAATCCAGGGGTCGTTCCACCATTCCAAAATACCCAGGTGTCCCAATCCTCTGTAGGTACACCAGATTCCCCTGCACTGACTCGACTGTCACCGTGAGTATTGACTCAAAACACGATGGCAGGTGTGACAGCCCTGTGGCAACTCGAGAGAAAGCCACAGATTCCTACGTCAAGTCGACAGGAAGCCTGACACTACTGTTACAGCTCGAGATGAAAGCGGACTTGCATGTCTCCACACGAGATGAGGCCTGACTCCCCTGTGGAAACTCCATAGGAACCCCGAGATCCATGTCAGCACTGGAGAGGAACCCTGAGCTTTCTGCCTCAGCTCCAGATGAGGACCTAGGACCTAGCACCAACTGGAGAGGAATATTGCGAGGCCCCTAGCAACTCGCATGGAGAATGGACTATCCTGAGGAAATATGAGCGGGTCCCTGAGTTCCCCGTCGTAACTTGAGAGGAACCCCAAGTTTCCTGCCGCAACTCGAGAAAAACCAGGAGATTCTCATCTCAACGCGACATGAGGCCCTTTTCCACTGCAGCATCTTGAGAGAAATCTCACCTTCCCTCTTGCGCCTCAAAAGGGTCCTTGGAACCCTTTATGCAACTCAAGAAGTTCCCCGACATACCCGTCTCCACTCAAGTGGAACACCGAGGGTCCCGCCACAACTCAAGAAGAGCCCTGTTTTTCCCTCCTCATCTCAAGATGAGGGTCCCTTTCCCTGCTTCGTTGGGAAAGGAATCCCGGCGTTCCCTTAGCACCTCAAGTGGAGGTAGTCTCAACTTGAAAGTTGAGAGGAATTCCAGGGATCATACCACTATTTCAAAAGACCCCGATGTCCTAGTCCACTCCAGGGACACCTGACACCCCTGCACTGACTTGATTGTCACCCCGAGTATCGACTCACAACACGATGGCACGTGTGACAGCCTACCAGGAGCCAGCGTGAGTAATCCTACCCATGGCCAAGGTCATGAGGAAGGAAGCCTGACACACGCAAAGGCGTTATCTTGCTCAGGGGTTCCCCTTGGAATTTCCTGAGCATCTACCCACCAAAACTAGAATCTGCCTGCCTAATTGTATTCTGCTTTCCACTCTTCTGACATTAACAGGGGCTGTCCTGCTCCACCTTACTCTGGAAAATGTTAACTTAGAGCTCCAACAGGTCTCCTGCATATGAAAGGAATGATTCAGCTCAAATCCCTCTGATGGCTCTCTAACTTGCCTGACAGGTTTCCCCAGACTTTTACAATCTGTGATTTTTTACAGCTCCCCAACTGCAAGAGGCATGAAGTTTAAAGCATGTTAAATATACAGAGCCTTTTCTAAAAAGCTAAAAATTATATTGGTGATGGGTTTCTCTGTTGAGTCAATGACTGCTGCCAGGCCTCCATATTCTTTATCTTTTAAGCACCTAAAGGATATTAATCCATGTAATTGGCATATAGAAAAAGGAATATAGTAATTTAATTGTCAGCAACACTAGAATTTTGAGTTAATTTTCTCTTTGTCATAAATCACTGCACTCCTTTCTTTGTTATAAATTGTTGTGTCCTTGCTATGTAAGAATGTAATTTTATTTAGTGATTTCTGAGAGTGGCACCAGACTTTGGGAAGAAAAACACTTTTAAGGTTTTCTAGTTGACAGACCCTTATCAGAAAAGGACCATAAAATGTTAATTGGCCTTCTGGCTAGAAGATGATGTAAATTACCTCAGACTTGTGTATACAGCTAGGTATGCAGAGAGAAAGCCTGGTCACGATAAGAGTCAGGGCTGCTGACTCTGCATAATTTTGTATTATCCATCGAACTCTATGTACAACCAAAGGTTTAAAAAGATTTTTCAGACAAAAAAGGATGGACCAGTTTATCAGACCAGCTTCTTGAACTGGTTTCTTGGAAATCTGGCTCCCCCTGTGTCGACTTTCTCTCTCTCTCTTTCTCCCTCTCCAGCCCTCTCCTTCTCAGGCAGAATTCCCATCTGGAGCATGGAGTCTCACCACACCTACTTACTTGCCCAGGTTTCTAAGACCCACGCGAGAGGGAGCCCAAAGCAGGGTAACTTCCCCTATTCAAGCGGGGGCAAGTGGCCTAACGAAGATGGAGCAAATCTCTTGTCTTGAGGTTTTATTAGTTTTCCGCATAAACCAAGTTATTCAGCCTCTTTTCTCCGTTAAATTTACCTACTACACAATTTTTTCCTAGTTTCTCTTACATTTCTAATTAAATAGTCCTTTCCAAGACTCCAACTCCATCCCTGTTACCAATTCCCTGGAACCACCCAGGCTGGATCCCGGCAACAGCCCTGTGACACCTCGAGAAGGCCACAGATCCCTATGTCAACTCGACAGGATGCCTGACACTACTGTTACAGCTCGGGAGGAAAGTGTCTCCACATGAGACGAGGCCCGACTCTCCTGTGGAAATTCCATAGGAACCCCGAAATCCATGTCAGCCCTGGAGATGAAGCCTGAGGTTGTGGCCTCAGCTCCAGATGAGGACCTAGGCCCTGGCTCCGATGGGAGAGGAATCCTGAGAGGCCCCTTGCAATGGGAATGGAGACTGGACTTTCCTGAGGCCACAGGAGTGGGTCCCTGAGGTCCTCGTCGTAACTCGAGAGAAACCCGAAGTTTCCTGGGGCAATTCGAGAGAAACCAGGAGATTCTTCCCTCAACGTGAGATGAGGCCCTTTTCCGCTGCAGCATCTCTAGAGAAATCCCACCTTCCCTCTTGTGCCTCGAATGGATCCTTAACACCCTAGATGCAACTCAAGAAGTTCCCCGACATACCCATATCCACATAGAGGAACACCGTGGGTCCCGCCACAATGCAAGAAGAGCCCCGTTTTTTTCTTCCTCATCTCGAGATGAGGATCCCTTTACTTGATTCGTCGGGAAAGGAATCCCGGCATTCCATCGCACCTCAGAGGAGGCGGTCTCAACTTGAAAGTCGAGAGGCACTCGAGGGATCATGCCACCATTCCGAAAGACCCCGATGTCCCAGTGCAGTCCAGATACACCTGATTCCCAGGCACTGGCTCGATTGTCACCCCGAGTATTGACTCACAACATGATGGCATGTGTGACAGACCTGTGGCACCTCGAGAGATAGCTACAGATCCCTATGTCAGCTGGACAGGAAGCCTAACAATACTGTTACAGCTCGGGAGGAAAGCAGACTTGCATGTCTCCACACGAGACAGGGCCTGACTCCCCTGTAGAAACTCCAGGGGAACCCCAAGATACATGTCAGCATTGAGGAATCCTGGGGTTGCGGCCTCAGATCCAGATGAGAACCTAGGACCCGGCACCGACTGGAGAGGAATCCAGAGAGGCACCTCACAACTCGCATCGAGACTGGATTTTCCTGGGGCCACACCAGCGGGTCCCTGAGGTCTCCATCGTAACTCGAGGGGAACCCCGAGTTTCCTGTTGCAACTCGAGAAAAATCAAGAAATTCTCTTTTGAGCCATGAAAGGGTCCTTGACACCTCAAGAAGTTCCCCGACATACCCGTCTCCACTCGAGAGGAACACCCAAGGATCCGCCACAACTCAAGAAGAGCCCCGTTATTCCCTCCTCACCTCGAGAGGAGGGTCCCTTTCCCTGCTTCCTAGAGATAGGAATCCCGGCATTCCCATTGCATGTAACTCGAGAAAAATCAAGAAATTCTCTTTTGAGCCATGAAAGGGTCCTTGACACCTCAAGAAGTTCCCCGACATACCCGTCTCCACTCGAGAGGAATACCCAGGGATCCGCCACAACTCAAGAAGAGCCCCGTTATTCCCTCCTCATCTCGAGATGAGGGTCCCTTTCCCTGCTTCCTAGAGATAGGAATCCCGGCATTCCCTTTGCACGTAAAGAGGAGGCAGTCTCAACTTGAAAGTCGAGGGGAACTCCAGGGGTTGTGCCACCATTCCGAATGACTCAGATTTCCCACTCCACTCCAGATACACCTAATTCCCCTAAACTGACTCGACTGTCAGCCCCAGTATTGACGCAAATCACGATGGCACCTGTAACACCCTTGTGGAACCTCGAGGAAAAGCCATAGATCCCCATGTCTACTCAACAGGAAGCCTGACTCTACTGTTACAGCTCGGGAGGAAGGGACTTGCATGTCTCCACATGAGACGAGGCCTGACTCCTCTGTGGAAACTTCATAGGAACCCCAAGATCCATGTTAGCACTGGAGAGGAAACCAGAGGTTGCAGGCTGAGCTCCAGATGAGGACCTAGGACCCGCCACTGACTGGAGAGGGATCCTGAGAGGCCCCTCGCAACAGGCATGGAGACTGAACTTTCCTGAGGCCACACGAGTGGGTCCCTAAGATCTGCGTCTTAACATGAGAGGAACCCCAGGTTTCCTGCCGCAACTCGTG
Organism: Kobus ellipsiprymnus; assembly: GCA_006410655.1. NCBI lineage: Eukaryota > Metazoa > Chordata > Mammalia > Artiodactyla > Bovidae > Kobus > Kobus ellipsiprymnus. Next base: position 96,408 of record SJYR01003993.1, read on the forward strand.
AAAAACCAGTAGATTCTCCTCTCAACGCTAGATGAGGCCCTTTTCCACTGCAGCGTCTCAAGAGAAATCCCACCTTCCCTATGAGCTTTGAAAGGGTCCTTGACACCCTTGATGCAACTAAGAATTTCCCTGACATTCCCGTCTGCTCTCAAGAGGAACACCGAGGGTCCCACCACAACTCAAGAAGAGCCCTCTTTTCCCTCCTCATCTCGAGATGCGGGTCCCTTTTCCTGCTTCATCGGGGAAGGAATTTCGGCATTCCCATCACAACTCAAGAGGAGGCGGTCTCAACTTGAACATCGAGAGGAACTCCAGGGGTCGTGCCACCATTCCAAAAGACCCAGATGTGCTAGTCCACTCCAGATACACCTGATTCCCAGCACTGACTCAACTGTCACCCCGAGTGTTGTCTCACAACATGGTGGCACGTGTGACAGCCCTGTGGCACCTCGAGAGAAAGCCACAGTTCCCTATGTCAATTTGAAAGGAAGCCTGATGCTACTGTTACAGGTCGGTAGGAAAGCGGACTTGCATGACTCCACATGAGACGAGGCCTGACTCCCCTGTGGAAACTCCACAGGAACCACGAGATCCATGTCAGCACTGGGGAGGAAGCCTGAGGTTGCGGCCTCAGCTCCAGATGAGGATCTAGAACATGGCACTGACTGGAGACGAATCCCAAGAAGCCCCTCACAACTCACATGGAGACTGAATTTCCTGAAGCCACACGAGCAGGTCCCTAAGGTCCCCTTCATAACTCTAGAGGAACCCCAAGTTTCATGGAGGCAACTCAAGAAAAATCAGGAGATTCTCCCCTCAACACAAGATGAGGCCCTTTTCAAGTGTGACGTCTCGAAAGAAATCGCACCTTCCCTCTTGAGCCTCGAAGGTGTCCTTGACACCCTTGATGCCACTCAAGAAGTTGCCCTAAATCCCCATCTCCACTCAAGAGTAACACCGAATGTCCCTACACAACTCAAGAAGAGCGCTATTTTTCCCTTCTCATCTCGAGATGAAGGTCCAGTTCCTTGCTTCTTTGGGAAAGAAATCCCAGTGTTGATATAGGGATTTGTGTCTTTCTCTCAGGATGCCACAGGGCTGTCACACCTGCCATCGTGTTTTGAGTCGATGCTTAGGGTGACAATCGCATCAGTGCAGGGGAATCAGGTGTATTTGGAGTGGTTTGGGACATCGGGTCTTTTGAAATGGTGGCCTGACACCTGGAATTTCTCTCCAGTTTCACATTGAGACCACCTCCTCTTGAGGTGCGATGGGAACGCCGGTAATCCTTTCCTGACGAAGCAGGGAAATGGACCCTCATCTCGAGATGAGGAAGGAAAAACGGGGCTCTCCTTGAGTTGTGGCGGGACACCTGGGGTTCCTTTCCAATGGAGACGTGAATGTCGGGAAACTTCTTGAGTTGCATCAAGGGTGTCAAGGACCCTTTCAAGGCTCAAGAAGGAAGGTGGGTTTGCTCTCATTACGCCTCATCTCCCATTGAGGGGAGAATCTCCCGGTTTTTCTCAAGTTGTGGCAGGAAATATGGGGCTCCTCAAGAGATATGACGGGGACATCAGTGACCAGCTCGCGTTTCTGCAGGGAAGTCAGGTCTCCATTCCAGTTGCGAGGGGCCTCTCAGGATTGCTCTGCAGTCGGTGCTGAGGCCTAAGTATTCACCTGGAGTTGAGGCCAGAACCTCAGGGCGCTGATCCAGTGGTGACATTGATCTCAGGGTTCCTCTGGAGTTTCCACAGGGGAGTGAGGCCTCATCTCGTTTGGAGACATGCAAGTTGGCTTTCCTCTCGAGCTGTTGAAGAAGTGTCAGGCTTCCTGTCGAGTTGACATAGGGATCTGTGGCTTTTCTCAAGGTGCCACAGGGCTGTCACACGTGTCATCGTGTTTTGAGTCGGTACTCGGGGTGACAGTCGAGTCAGTGCAGGGGAATCAGGTTTATTTCTAGTTGATTTGAACACCAGTGTCTTTTTCAATTGTGCCACGATGCTGGGAACCCGTATGGCAGATCCCACTCATGACAAGGTCATGAGGAAGATCCTGACAGTGCAAGGCAGATCAAGTCTCAAGAGGTCCTCTGCCTGAGCTTTTACCCCAAATCCAGAATCTGACTCTTTTATTATTTCATGTCTCTCACCAACACCTCTGACATTAATGTGGGGCTCTCCCCGACCACCTTTCTCTAAATAAATTTAAACTTAGATGTCTAGTTAATAAGTATCCTGGGTCTAATTGGAGTGTTTCAATTCAGACCCATCTGGTACATTTCTAACTTGCCTGACAGGTTTATCCGGACTTTTACTACTATGCATATAATTGTTTACAGCCGCCCAACTGTGAGAGGCATAAGATGCTTAAAAAATTCTAGGTATGTAGAGCCTTTTGAGGAGTTGAAAAATCATTAGAATAGAACTGGTTATGGGTTTCATTGTTGAGCCAATACTTGCTGCCAAGTTTTCATATCCTTTATTTGTTGTGTACCTGGGAGTGCATTAATTAATATAGTTGGTATATAGAAAAAACAAGTAGCAACATTAGATCTTTGAGTTAAGTACTTTCTTTGTTGTAACCCACTGCACCTTTGTTCTAAAGGATGTAACTTTATTTAGTTCTTTGTGTGTGATGCAGATTAAAGAAAAACACTTCAAGGGAAAATGAGTTTTTGGTTGATTAGTTCAGTTAGTTCAGTCGCTCAGTCGTGTCCGACTATTCTTTGTTGTAACCCACTGCACCTTTGATCTATAAAGATGTAACTTTATTTAGTACTTTGAAGGTGATGCAGGTTAAAGAAAAACACTTCAAGGGAAAATGAGTTTTTTGGTTGATTAACATTTATCAAGGAAAAATACCATGAAATGTTAACATGCCTCCTGTCTAGAAGATAATGTTAATCACCTGAGACCTTTTGTATTCGGAAAAGTATGCAGAAAGAAAGCCTGATATCGATAGGGTCAGGATTGCTGACCCTTCATGACTCTGTATTTTCCATTAGGAAAAACTTAAGGTATATAGCACCTTTTGAAAATAAAGTTATGGGGTTTTTGCACAAGCTTGACTTCCTTCATGTCAATTCTTTCTCTCTTTCTCCCTCTCACTCCCTCTCGTTTTCAGGCTGATCCCTTGGAAGACAGAGGCTCTATGTGTTCACTTTTCTGTCCGGGCTTCTAAGACCCACACGAGAGGGAGCCCGAGGTGGGGCACCCTCAGCTATTCAAGCGGGCGCCTGTGGCCTACAAGAATAGAACAAGTCTTTTGTCTTGAGACTTTATTAGCTATTTGTGTAAACCAAGGAATATCAGCCTCTTTCTCTCCTCTAATTTCTTAATGGGTGTCTTATCTCCCTCTATAACTCTAAGTCTATAAATCTATATCTATATACCTCTCTGGCCTAGCTGTCCACACTTCAGATACCCTGGAAACAACTGGGGCTGGACCCCGGTAGTACGACCCTTGAGTTCCTCTCGAGTTTCAAGTTGAGACCAGCTCCTTTTGAGGTGCATCGGAACGCCGGGATATCTTTCCATACGATTTAGGGAAATGGACAGTCATCTCGAGATGAGGAGGGAAAAACGGGGCTCTTCTTGAGTTGTGGCAGGATCCTTGGTGTTCCTCTCGAGTGGAGACGAGTATGTCGGGGAACTTCTTGAGTGCATCAATGGTGTCAAGGACCAATTCGAGGGTCAAGAGGTAAGTTGGGATTTCTCTCAAGACACTGCCGTGGAAAAGGGCCTCATCTCGCCTTGAGGGGACAACCTCTTGGATTTTCTCGAGTTGCGGTGGGAAACTTGGAGTTCCTCTTGAGTTACAACTGGAACCTGAGGGACCCACTCATGTGGCCTCAGGAAAGTACAGTCTCCATGAGAGTTGTGAGGGGCCTCTTGGGATTCCTCTTCAGTCAGTGCCAGGTCCAAGGTTCTCATCTGGAGTTTCAGCCAGAACCTCAGGGTTCCTCTCCAGTGCTGAACTCGGGGTTTCTATGGAGTTTCCACAGGGGAGTCAGGCTTCATCTCGTGTGGAAACATGCTAGTCTGCTTTCCTCTAGAGCTGTAAAAATAGTGTCAAGCTTCCTGTCGAGTTGACATAGGGATCTGTGCGTTTTCTTGAGGTGTCACAGGGCTGTCACACATGCCATCGTGTTTTGGGTTGATACTTGGGGTAACAGTCAAGTCAGTGCAGGGGAATCAGCTGTATCTGGAGTGGATTGGGACATCGGGATCCTTTGGAATGGTGGCACGACCCCTGGCATTCCTCTCGACTTTCAATTTGAGAGCGCCTCCTCCTGAGGTGCCTTGGAATGTCAGTATTCCTTTCCCGATGAAGCAGGGAAATTGCCCCTCATCTCGAGATGAAGAGGGAAAAACGGGGCTCTTCTTGAGTTGTGGCCGAACCCTCGGTGTTCCTCTCGAGTGGAGACATGTACGTCAGGGAACTTCTTGAGTTGCCTCAAGGGTGTCAAGAGTGAAGGTGGGATTTCTCGAGAGGCTGCAGAGGAGAAGGGCCTCATCTCGCGTTGTGGGGAGAAACTCCTGGTTTTCCTCGAGTTGCAGCAGAAACCTTGAGTTTCCTCTCGAGTTACAATGGGGACCTCAGGGACCCACTCGTGTTGCTTCAGGAAAGTCAAGTTTCCATGTGAGTTGAGAGGGGCCTCTCGGGATTCCTCTCCAGTCGGTGCCGGGGCCTAGGTCCTCATCTGAAGTTGAGGCCAGAACCTCAGGGTTTCTCTCCGGTGGATTCATGGATTTTGAGGTTCCTATAGAGTTTCAACAGGGGAGTTAGGCCTCTTCTCGTGTGGATACTTGCAAGTCCACTTTCCTCTCGAGCTCAAAAGTTAGTATCAGGCTTCCTGTGGAGTTGACATAGGGATCTGTGGCTTTCTTTCAAGGTGCCACAGGGCTGTCACTCCTGCTATCATGTTTTGAGTCAATACTCAGGGTGACAGTCGCGTCAGTGCAGGGGAATCAGGTATATCTGGAGTGGATTGGGACTTTGGGGTCTTTTTTAATTGTGGCACGACCCCTGGAGTTACTCTCGAGTTTCATGGTGAGACTGCCTTCTCTTGAGTTGCAACAGGAATGTCGGGATTCCTTTCCCAATGAAGCAGGGAAATGGACACTTACCGGGGTCCAGCCCTGGTTGAATCTACTGTATCCGAAATGTGGACAGCGAGGCGAGAGAGATATATAGATATAGAGAGCGATAGGGAAATAATTTGCAGTTTAGAGAATAGAGTAGAGAACATAGACCTACATTCCTTGGTTTACACAGAAAGCCAATAAAGTCCCAAGACAAGGGACTTACACGTAGGCCACCAGCGCCTGCTTGAATAGCGGAGGAGGCCCCACTTTGTGCTCCTTCTCACGTGGGTCTTAGAATCCTAGCAGAGAAGTGAACACGGAGGATCCCTGCATCCCACAGGATAAGCCTGAAAAGAAAGTAAAGATAGAAAGAATGTACGACACGGAGAGGCCAGGCTTGTGCAAGACCCGTAGCTTTATTTTCAAAAGGAGCTTATATACCCTAAGTTTTACATAATGGAAGATGCAGAGACATGCAGGGTCAGCAGTCCTAACCCTTATCGTTACCAGGCTTTCTTTCTGTATACTTTTCCATATTCAAAAGGTCTCAGGTGATTTACATTATCTTCTGGCCTAGAGGCCCATTAACATTTTATGGCTCTTTTCCTTGATGAATGTTAATCAAACAACTCATTTTCCCTTGAAGTGTTTTTTCTTTAATCTGCATCACTCTTAAAGTACTAAATAAAGTTAAGTTACATTCCTATAGAACAAAGGTGCAGTGGGTTACAACAAAGTACTTAACTCAAAGATCTAATGTTGCTGATGCCAGGGCTACTACCTGTTTTTTCTATATATCAACAAATAAAATATATGAAAACTTGGCAGCAAGTATTGGCTCAACAATGAAACTCTTAACCAGTTCTATTCTAATCATTTCTAACTCTTCAAAAGGCTCTACATTCCTAGAATGTTTTAAGCTTCCTGTGCTTCTCGTGGTTGGGAGGCTGTAAACAATCACATGCTTGGTTGAAAAAGTCCGGATAAACCTGTCAGGCAAGATAGAAAGCTATCAGAGCGGTTTGAATTGAAACACTCCAATTACATGCCCAGGAGACTTATAAACTAGAGCTCTAAGATAATTTTCTTCAGAGAAAGGTGGTCGGGGACAGCCCCTGTTGGTAACAGAGGAGTTGGTTGAAAACAGCAGGACAGGTAGATTCTGCTTTTGAGGTAGATGCTTGAGCAGGTCCAGAGGATCCCTCAAGTACTGAGTCATCTTTACCTGTAAGAACTCATCCTCATGAACTTTGTAGTGGGTGGCATCTCCCATGCTGGCTCAAGGCAGACCCTCATGTCGAGATGAGGAGAGAAAAACGGGGCTCTTCTTGAGTTGTGGTGGGACACTCGAGGTTCATCTCTAGTGGAGACGGGGTTGTAGGGAAACTGCTTGAGTTGCATCAAGTGTGTCAAAGAAACTTTCAAGGCCCAAGAGAGAAGGTGGGATTTCTTTTGAGACACTGCAGTGGAAATGGGCCTCATCTCGAGAGGATGGGAGAATCTCCTGGTTTTTCTCGAGTTGCAGCGGGAAATTTGGGGTTCCTCTGGAGTTATGATGGAGACGTGAGGTACCCAATCATGTTTCCTCAGAAAAGTCACGTCTCTATGCGAGTTGCGAGGGGCCTCTTGGGATTCCTCTCCAGTTGATGCAGGGGCCAATGGCCTCTTTTACTGTTGAGGCCGGAATGTAAGATTCCTCTCCAGTGCTGACACGGATCTCGGGGTTCCTATGGAGTTTCCTCGGAGGAGTCAGGCCTCGTCTTGTGTGGAGACATGCAAGTCTGCTTTCCTCTCGAGCTGTAACAGTAGTGTCAGTCTCCCAGCCGAGTTGACATAGGGATCTGTGGCTTTCTCTCGAAGTGCCACAGGGCTGTCACATGTGCCTACGTGTTTTGAGTTGATTTTAGGGGTGACAGTTGAGTCAGTGCAGGGGAATCAGTTTTATCTGGAGTGGATAGGGACATCAGGCTCTTTTGGAATTGTGGGAAAACCGCTGGAGTTCCTCTCGAGTTTCAAGTTGAGAGCGCCACCTCTTGAAGTGCAACGGGAATGCTGGGATTCCTTTCCCTACGAGGCAGGGAAATGGATCTGCATCTCGAGATGAATAAGGAAAAACGGGGCTCTTCTTGAGTTGTGGCGGGAACCTAAGTGTTACTCTCGAGTTGGGAAGGGTATGTCGGGGAAATCCTTGAGTTGCATCAAGGCTGTCAAGGACCATTTCGAGGCTCAAGAGGGAAGGTGGAATTTCTCTCTAGACACTGCAGGGGAAAGGAGCCTCATCTAGCAATGAGGGGAGAATCTCCTGTTTTTTTTTTTTCTGTAGTTGCAGCAGGAAAATGGAGTTCCTTTCAAGTTACGACGGGGACTTAAGGGACACGCTCGTGTTGCCTCAGGAAAGTCAAGTCTTCATTCGAGTTGCGAGGGGCCTCTTAGGATCCTCTCCAGTCAATGCCGGGTCCTAGGTCCTTATCTTGAGCTGAAGTCAAACCTCAGAGACGAGGCCTGACTCCCATGTTGAAACTCGATAGGAACACAGAGGTCCACGTCATCACTGGAGAGGAAACGGGAGGTTGTGGCCTCAGCTCCAGATGAGGACCTACGAGCCGGCACCGATTGGAGAGGAATCCCGAGAGGCCCCTTGCAACTCGCATGGAGACTTGACTTTCCTGAGGCAACAAGAGCGGGTCCCTGAGGTCCAATTCGTAACTTGAGAGAAACCCCAAGGTTCCTGGTCCCACTGAAGAAAAACCAGGAGATTCTTCCCTCAATGCTAGATGAGGCCCTTTTCTTCTGCGGTGTTGGAAAAAAATCCCATCTTCTCTCTAGATACTCATAAGGTTCCTTGACAGCCTTGATGCAACCCAAGAAGTTCCCTCACACACTCGTCTCCACTCAAGAGGAACACTGAAGGTTCTGCCAGAAGTTAAGAAGAGCCACGTTTTTCCCTCCTCTTCTCAAGATGCGGGTCCATTTCCTTGCTTTGTCGAGAAAGGAATCCCGGCGTTCCCATCCAACCTCAAGAGAAGGTGGTCTCAACTTGAAATTCGAGAGGAACTCCAGGTGTAGTGCCACCATTCCAAAAGACCAAATTTCACAGTCCATTCCAGATCAACCTGATTTCCCTGCACTGACTCAACTGCCACCCCAGGAATCTACTCAAAACAGGATGGCAGGTATGAAAGTGCTGTTGCATTTCGAGAGAAAGCCACAGATCCCGATGAAAACTCAACAGGAATCCTGACACTACTTTGACATTTCAAGAGGAAAGCGGACTTGCATGACTCCACATGAGACAATGCCTGACTCCCCTGTTGAAACTCCATAGGAACCCCGAAATCCATGTAAGCACTGGAGAGGAACACTGAGGTTCTGGCCTAAGCTCCACATGAGGACGTAGGACCCGGCACGGACTGGAGAGGAATCCCGAGGGGCCCCTCGCAACTCGCATGGAGACTGGACTTTCCTGAAGCAACACGAGCGGGTCCCTGAGGTCCCCGTCGTAACTTGAGAGGAACCCCAAGTTTCCTGTTGCAACTCGAGAAAAACCTGGAGATTCTCCCCTCAACGCGAGATGAGGACCTTTTCTGCTGTGGCATCTCAAGATAAATCCCACCTTCCGTCTTGAGCCTCGAAAGGGTCCTTGACACCCTTGATGCAACTCAAGATGTTCTCTCACATATCTGTCTCCACTCAAGAGGAACACCGAGGGTCCCACTGCAACTCAAGAAGAGACCCGTTTTTCCCTCCTCATCTCGAGATGAAGGTCCCTTTCCCTGCTTCGTCTGGAAAGGAATCCCGGCATTCCCATTGCACCTCAAGAGGAGGTAATCTCAACTTGAACGTCGAGAGGAACTCCAGGGGTTGTGCCACCATTCCAAAAGACCCTGATGTCTTAATGCACTCTAGATACACCAGATTCCTCTGACTGACTTGACTGTCACCCCGAGTATCGACTCACAGCACGATGGCACGTGTGACAGCCCTGTGGCACCTCGAGTCAAAGCTACAACTCTCTATGTCAACTCTACATGAAGCCTAACACTACTGTTACACCTCGAGAGGAAAGTGGACTTGCATGTCTCCACACGAGACGAGGCCTGACTCCCCTGTTGAAACTCCATAGCAACACCAAGATCCATGTCAGCCCTGGAGTTGAACCCTCACGTTCTGGCCTCAGCTTCAGATGAGGACCTAGGCCCCGGCACTGACTGGAGAGGAATCCCAAGAGGCCCCTCACAACTCACATGGAGACTGGACTTTCCTAAGGCAACACGAGCGGCCCCTGAGGTCCCCTAGGTAACTCGAGAGGAACCCCAAGTTTCCTGTTGCAACTTAAGAAAAACCAGAAGATTCTCCCCTCAATGCGAGATGAGGCCCTTTTCTGCTGCGGCATCTCGAAAGAAATCCCACCTTCCCCCTTGAGCCTCGAAAGGGTCCTTGGCACCCTTGATGCAACTCAAGAAGTTCCTTGACATACCTGTTTCCAATCGAGAGGAACACCGAGGGTCCTGCCACAACTCAAGAAGAGCCCCGTTTTTCCCTCCTCATCTCGAGATAAGGGTCTGCCCGGAGCCAGCACGGGAGATCCCACCCATGACAAAGGTCATGAGGATGAGGCCTTACAGGCAAAGACGATTCAGGGATTGAGGCACCCTCTGGACTTGCTCGAGAATCTACCCCCAAACCAGAATCTGCCTGTCCTGCTGTTTTTCACCAGCTCCTCTCTTACCAAGGCGGGGCTGTCCCCGACCTCCTTTGTCTGAAGAAAATTAACTTAGAGCTCTAGATTTAAGTCTCCTGGGCATGTAATTGGAGTGTTTCAATTCAAACCCCTTTGATAGCTTTCTATCTTGCCTGACAGGTTTCTCCGTACTTTTTCATCTAAGCATGTGATTGTTTACAGCCTCCCAACTGCGAGAGGCACAAGAAGGTTAAAACATTGGAGGAATATAGAGCCTTTTGAGAAGTTAAAAATCATTAGAATAGAACTGGTTAAGAGTTTCATTGTTGAGCCAATACTTGCTGCCAAGTTTTCATATATTTTATTTGTTGATATAGTTGGTACATAGAAAAAACAGGTAGTAGCCCTGGCATCAGCAACATTAGATCTTTGAGTTAAGTACTTTGTTGCAACCCAATGCACCTTTGTCCTATAGGAATGTAACTTTATTTAGCACTTTGAGGGCGATGCAGATTAAAGGAAAAACACTTCAAGGGAAAATCTGTTTTCTGGTTGATTAATATTCATCAAGGAAAAGAGCCATAAAATGTTAACAGGCCTCTTTGCCAGAAGATAATGTAAATCACCTGAGACGTTTTTCATACGGAAAAGTATGCAGCAAGAAAGCCTGGTATCGATAAGGGTCAGGACTGCTGCCCCTGCATGACTCTGCATTTTCCAGTATGTAAAACTTAGGGTATATATGCATCTTTTGAAAATAAAGCTACGGGTCTTGCACAAGCTTGACCTCCCTTGTGGTACTTTCTTTCTCTCTTTACTTTCTTTTCAGGATAATTCCTTGGGGTGCAGGGATCCTCCGTGTTCACTTCTCTGCCAGGGCTTCTAAAACCCACGTGAGAGGGAGCCCAATGCGGGACACCCTCTGCTATTCAAGCAAGCGCTTGTGGCTTACAGAAATGGTGTAAGTCCCTTGTCTTGGGACATTATTGGCTTTCTGTGTAAACCAAGCAATAGCAGCCTCTTTTCTGCCCTCTATTCTCTTAACTGCAAAATCTTTTCGTATCTCTCTATATATCTATATATCTCTCTCACCTCACCATCCATGCTACAGATACCCTGGATCCAACGGGGGCTGGACCCCGGTAAGGGTCCATTTCCCTGTTTTGTTGGGAAAAGAATCCCGGAGTTTCCATTGCAATTCAAGATAAGGTGGTCTCAAATTGAAACTCGAGAGTTATTCCAGGGGTCGTGCCACAGTTCCAAAATACCCCGATTCCCCAATCCACTCCAGATAAACTTGATTCCCCTGCACTGACTCGACTGTCACCTGAAGTATTGACTCAAAACATGATGGCAGCTGTGACAGCCTGGTGGCACCTCGAGAGAAAGCCACAGATCCTATGCCAACTTGACAGGAAGTCTGACACTATTTTTACAGCTCGAGAGGAAAGCGGACTTCCATGACTCCACATGAGATGAAGACTGACTCCCCTGTTAAAACTCTATAGGAACCTTGAGATCCATGTCAGCACTGGAGAGGAAGCCTGAGGTTCAAGCCTCAATACCAAATGAGAACCTAGGACTGGGCACTGACTGGAAAGGAATCCTGAGAGACCCCTCGCAGCTCACATGGAGACTGGACTTTCCTGATGCAACATGATCGGGTCCCTGAGGTCCCTGTCGTAACTCGAGAGGAACCCCAAGTTTCCTGCTGCGACTCGAGAAAAAACAGGAGATTCTCCCCTCAACACGAGATGAGGCCCTTTTCCGCTGTGGCTTCTCGAGGGAAATCCCACCTTCCCTCTTAAGCCTCAAAAGGGTCCTTGACACCATTGATGCAACTCAAGAAGTTCCCCGATATACCCGTCTCCACTCTAGTGGAACACTGAGTGTCTCGCTACAACTCACGAAGAGCCCCATTTTTCCCTCCTCATCTCGAGATGAGGGTCCAGTTCCCTGCTTCGTCAGAAAAGGAATCCCGTCATTCCCGTCACACCTCAAGAGGATTTGGTCTCATCATGAATCTTGTGAGGAACTCCAAGTGTCGTGCATCAATTCCAAAAGACCAAGATGTCCCAATACACTCCAGATAAACATGATTCCCCTGCACTGACTAGACTATCACGCCAAGTATCGACTCAAAACATGATGGCCAGTGTGACAGCCCTGTGGCATCTCAAGAGAATGCTATAGATCCCCATGGCAACTCGACAGCACTCACTTTGCTGCCTATTTTGCGACCCCGCTCCCCCCCAATAGAGAACTGAAAGGGAGACTGGAAGGTCATCTTCTCTTTTTAAAAAAGGACCCAACTTTGTGGTCCTCTTTTTTCCATTGAGATTCAGGTTCAACTGCCCCATCTTGGCTTCTGTGGGTGGCTGAGCCTATAATGGCTCCCTGCATTCTACTCCTTTACTATCATATGCTTGGGTTATTTGCCCACTTTTGTAGTGGATGGACACTGTCATTGCTTCAAACTTCCAGATAGATTTATGAAGAGGTCTGTAAAACTACTCATTTTCTCTCTCTTGTTCAGTGTCTCTCTTTAGACATATCTTTCTTTTCCTTTTGAAATTCAGCCTCTGTCTTCCTTTTTTTCTTTCTGTCTCTCCTGTGAATGGATGGATGCCTTTGAAAGCAAATCGATATTGTTAGCTTAGGGTTAGATTTTAGGGATAGGCTAGAATGAGATCAAGTGTTTAGGTTGGAGTTAATGTTGGGGGATGGACAAGGGTGGTGTGTTTTCTCTTGGAGACTTGAGTGCTGTTTGTTCTTAGTCTATTTCACAAAGGGACCACTTATCAGATACATCACTTGAATGTCGTCTTTTATGTTCAGTTTACTATCTTTTTGATTTGTGAAAGCTTGGTTCCCTGGTGGTTCAGATGGTAAAGCATATGCCTGCAACGTGAGACCCTTGTTTGATCCCTGGGATGGGAAAATCTCCTGGAGAAGGAAATCACCAAACATTCCAGTACTCTTGCCTAGAAAATTACATGGATGGAGGACCCTGGTGGGCTACAGTCCATGGAGTCACAAAGAGTCGGACACGACTGAGCCACTTCACTTTACTTGTGGTTGGCACACAGATTTGTAGTTTCAACACCACTAAATGTTGTCTGCGGGTGCAGGAGGGCCGAGAAGAGCTACTCGACGTTTAAGGTCAGGAGGGGTAGCCCTGATCAGATACCCCTCGTCCAAGGTAAGGGGCAGTGGCTGCACTTTGCTGGAGCAGGCATGAATACATACCCCACGACCAAGGTAAGAGAAACCCAAGTAAGACGGTAGGTGTTGTGAGAGGGCATCAGAGGGCAAACATAATGAAATCATAATCACAGACAACTAGCCAATCTGATCACATGGACCACAGCCTTGTCTAACTCAATTAAACTAGGCCATGCCATGAGGGGCCACTCAAGGCGGCCGGGTCATGATGGAGAGGGCTGAAAATGTGACGACCAAGGTAAGAGAAACCCAAGTAAGACGGTAGGTGTTGTGAGATGGCATGAGAGGGCAGACATAATGAAATCATAATCACAGACAACTAGCCAATCTGATCACATGGACCACAGCCTTGTCTAACTCAATTAAACTAGGCCATGCCATGAGGGGCCACTCAAGGCAGCCGGGTCATGATGGAGAGGGCTGAAAATGTGGTCCACTGGAGCATATAATAGCAAACCACTTCAGTATTCTTGGCTTGAAAACACCATGAACAGTATGAAAAGGCAAAATGAGAGGATACTGAATGAAGAACTGCCAGGTCGGTAAGTGCCCAATATGCTACTGGAGGTCAGTGGAGACACACCTCCAGAAAGACTGAAGGGATGGAGCCAAAGCAAAGACACTACCCAGTTGTGGATGTGACTGGTGAAACAAGCAAGGCCCGATGCTGTAAAGAGAAATATCACATAGGAACATGGAATGTTAGGTTCAGAAATCGAGGCAAAGCGGAAGTGGTAAAACAGGGGATGGCAAGACTGAACATTAACATTCTAGGAATCAGCAAACTAAAATGGACTGGGATGGGTGAATTTAACTCAGATGACCATTATATCTCCTACTGAGGGCAAGAATCCGTTAGAAAAAAACAAAGTAGCCATAATGGTCAACAAAAAAATCTGAAATGCAGTACTTGGATGCCCTCTCAAAAATGACAGAATGATCTCTGTTCCTTTCCAAGGCAAACCACTCAGTATCAGGTAATTCAAGCCTATGCCCCAACCAGTAATGCTGAAGAACTTGATGTTGAAAGGTTCTATGAAGTCTTTCAACACCTTTTCGAACTAACAGCCAATAAAGCTGTCCTTTTTATTCTAGGGGACTGGAATGCAAACATAGGAAGTCAAGAAAAACATGGAATAATAGGCAAATTTGTCCTTGGAGAACGGAATGAAACAGGGTAAATAATAGAAATCTGCCAAGAGAACGCACAGGTCATAGCAAACAGACTCTTCCCACAACACAAGAGAAGACTCTACACATTGACATCATCAGATGGTCAACACTGAAATCAGACTAATTACATTCTTTGCAGCCAAAGGTGAGGAAGCTCCAAAGAGTGTGCAAAAACAAGCCGGGGAGCTCACTGGCTCAAATCATGAACTTAATATTGCTAAAATTAGACTTAAATTGAAGAAAGTAGGAAAAACCACTAGACAATTCAGGTATGACTTAAATCAAATCCCTGATGATTTACAGTGAAAGTGAGAACTAGATTTATGGATTAAATTTAATAGAATGCCTGATGAACCATGGACGGAGGTTCGTGACATTGTATAGGAACAGGGATCAAGGCCATCCCCAAGAAAAAGAAAGGTGAAAAACAAAATGGCTGTCTGAGGAGGCCTTACAAATAGCTGTGAACAGAAGAGAAGAGGAAACCAAAGGAGAAAAGGAAAGATATAAGCATCTGAATGCATCGTTCCAAAGAATAGCAAGGAGAGATAAGAAAGCCGTCAGGAGCAAACAGTGCAAAGAAACTGAGGAAAACAACAGAGTGGAAAATACTAGAGATCTCGTCAAGAATATTAGAGATACCAAGGGATCATTTCATGCAAAGATGGGCTCAATGAAGACAGAAACACTATGGACCTAACGAAAGCAGAAGATATTAAGAAGAAGTGGCAAGAATTCACAGAAGAACTGTACCAGAAAGATCTTCAGGACCCAGGTTATCACGATGCTGTAATCACTCACCTACTATCAGACATCCTGGAATGTGAAGTCAAGTGGGCCTTAGCATCACTACGAAGAAACTAGTGGAGGTGATGGATTTCCAGTAGAGCTCTTTCAAATCCTGAAAGATGATGCTGTGAAAGTGCTGCACTCGATATGCCTGCAAATTTGGAAAACTCAGCAGTGGCCACGGGACTGGAAAAGATTAGTTTTCATTCCAAGGCCAAAGAATGCTCAAACTATCGCACAGTTGCACTCATCTCACACGCTAGTAAAGTAACGCTCAAAATTCTCCAAGCAAGGCTTCAGCAATACATGAAACGTGAAGTTCCAGATATTCAAGCTGGTTTTAGAAAAGGCAGAAGAACCAGAGATCAAATTGCCAACATCTCCTGCATCCTCGAAAAAGCAAGAGAGTTCTAGAAAATCATCTATTTCTGCTTCATTGACTATGCCAAAGCCTTTGACTGTGTGGATCACAATAAAGTGTTGGAAATTTTTCAAGAGGTGGGAATACCAGACTACCTGACCTGCCTCTTGAGAAACCTATATGCAGGTCACGAAGCAAAAATTAGAACTTGACATGGAACAACAGACTGCTTCCAAATAGGGAAAGGAGTACGTCAAGGCTGTATATTGTCCCCCTGCTTCTATAACTTGTATGCAGAGAACATCATGAGAAAGTCTGATCTGGAAGAAGCACAAGCTGGAATCTAGATTGCTGGGAGAACTATCAATAACCTCAGATATGCAGATGACAACACCCTTATGGCAGAAAGTGAAGAGGAACTAAAGCACCTCTTGATGAAAGTGAAAGAGGAGAGTGAAAACGTTGGCTTCAAGCTCAACATTCAGAAAACTAAGATCACGGCCCCTGTCCCATCACCTCATGGCAAATAGATGGGGAATTGTGGAAACAGTGTCAGATATTACTTTGAGGGGGCTCCAAAACCACTGCAGATGGTAATTGCAGCCATGAAATTAAAAGACGCTTACTCCTTGGAAGGAAAGTTATGACCAACCTAGATAGCATATTCAAAAGCAGAGACATTAATTGCTTTGCCAACAAAGTTCTGTCTAGTCAAGGCTCTGGTTTTCCCAGTTGTCTTGTATGGATGTGAGAGTTGGACTGTGAAGAAAGCTGAGTGTTGAAGAACTGATGCTTTGGAACTGTGGTGTTGGAGAAGACTCTTGAGGGTCCCTTGGACTGCAAGGAAATCCAACCAGTCCATTCTGAAGGAGATCAGCCCTGGGTTTGCTTTGGAAGGTATGATGCTAAAGCTGAAACTCCAGTACTTTGGCCACCTCATGCGAAGAGTTGACTTATTGGAAAAGACTCTGAAACTGGGAGGGATTGGGCCCAGGAAGAGAAGGGGACGATCAAGGATGAGATGGCTGGATGGCCTCACTGAGTCGATGGACATGAGTCTGAGTGTACTCCGGGGGTTGGTGATGGACAGTGAGGCCTTGGTGCTGTGATTCATGGGGTCGCAGAGAGTCGGACACGACTGAGCGACTGAACTGAACTAAACTGAGAATGTTAAGGAAGAAAGGAGGCCCATTTGGGCTATTTTGCCCCCATTAGATAAGTAGTTGGATCCCTGCCTCACAAAACTCCACCATAGCAATTAAGACACATACAAAGAACCAACAATTGAAAGGAAAATTTGACAAATGTTATACAATTTCTGATGAGTGAATAACTTACTTTATAATTGAGGTATTATGCATTTTTAAAGATTTGTTACTTTAAGGTGGACAGCAACGTGATTGAAGGATTCAGTGTCTCAGGGGCTTCCTCGGACAAAATTCCCTCCATTTGAGAGTCCCTGGACCATGTCCTCTACTCAGAACAGGCACGAATCCTGAAAACACAGAGCAGCATGTGGTGGTGCTAGTGGGTATTTTTTCACTGAATCAATTATTCTACCATGACACACAGAAGAAGCCTAGATGCTAGGAAGGGGATCTCCAAGTTCAGTCTCTCAGTCGTGTCAGACTCTTTGCGACCCCATGAATCACAGCACGCCAGGCCTCTCTGTTCATCACCACCTCCTGGAGTTCACTCAGACTCGCGTCCATCGAGTCCGTGATGCTATCCAGCCATCTCATTCTCTGTTGTTCCCTTCTCCTCCTGCCCCCAATCCCTCCCAGCATCAGAGTCTTTTCCAATGAGTCAAATTTTCGCATGAGGTGACCAAAGTACTGGAGTTTCAGCTTTAGCATCATTCCTTCCAAAGAAATCCCAGGGTTGATCTCCTTCAGAATGGACTGGTTGGATCTCCTTGCAATCCAAGGGACTCTCAAGAGTCTTCTCCAACACCACAGTTCAAAAGCATCAATTCTTCGGTGCTCAGCCTTCTTCACAGTCCAACTCTCGCATCCATACATGACCACAGGAAAAACCATAGTCTTGACTAGATGGACTTTAGTGAGCAAAGTAATGTCTCTGCTTTTCAATATGCTATCTAGGTTGGTCATAAATTTTCTTCCAAGGAGTAAGTGTGTTTTAATTTCATGGCTGCAGTCACCATCTGCAGTGATTTTGGACCCTCCCCCCAAAAAAAAGTCTGACCCTGTTTCCACTGTTTCCCCATCTATTTCCCATCAAGTGATGGGACTGGATGCCATGATCTTCATTTTCTGAATGTTGAGCTTTAAGCCAACTTTTTTGCTCTCATTTTTCACTTTCATCAAGAGGATTTTTAGCTCCTGTTCAATTTGAGTCATAAGGGTGGTGCCATCTGCATATCTGAGGTTATTGATACTTCTCCTGGCAATCTTGA
>SJYR01003993.1:114348-125897 GCA_006410655.1 Kobus ellipsiprymnus
TTTTCTAAAACCAGCTTGAACATCAGGGAGTTCACAGTTCATGTATTGCGGAAGCCTGGCTTGGAGAATTTTGAGTATTACTTTACCAGCATGTGAGATGAGTGCAGTTGTGCAGTAGTTTGAGCATTCTTTGGCATTGCCTTTCTTTGAAATTGGAATGAAAACTGATCTTTTCCAGTCCTGTGGCCACTGCTGAGTTTTCCAAATTTGCTGGCATATTGAGTGCAGCACCTTCACCCCATCATCTTTCAGGATTATAAAGAGCTCAACTGGAATTCTATCACCTCCACTAGCTTTGTTCGTAAGGCCCACTTGACTTCACTTTCCAAGATGTCTGGCTCTAGATTAGTGATCACATCATCATGATTAACTGGGTCGTGAATATCTTTTTTGTACATTTCTGCCGTATATTCTTGCCACTTCTTCTTAATATCTTCTGCTTCTGTTAGGTCCAGACCATTTCTGTCCTTTATCGAGCCCATCTTTGCATGAAATGTTCCCTTGGTATCTCTAATTTTCTTGAAGAGATATCTAGTCTTTCTCATTCTGTTGTTTTCCTCTATTTCTTTGCACTGATCACTGAAGAAGGCTTTCTTATGTCTTCTTGCTATTCTTTGGAACTCTGCATTCAGATGCTTATATCTTTCCTTTTCTCCTTTGCTTTTCGCCTCTCTTCTATTCGTAAGGCCTCCCCAGACAGTCATTTTTCCTTTTTTGCATTTCTTTTCCATGGAGATGGTCTTTATCCTTGTCTCCTGTACAATGTAATGAACCTCATTCCATAGTTCATGAGGCACTCTATCTATCAGATCTAGGCCCTTATATCTATTTCTCACTTCCACTGTATAATCATAAGGGATTTGATTTAGGTCATACCTGAATGGTCTAGCGGTTTTCCCTGCTTTCTTCAATTTAAGTCTGAATTTGGCAATAAGGGGTTCATGATCTGAGCCACAGTCAGCTCCTGGTCTTGCTTTTGTTGACTGTATAGAGCTTCTCCATTTTTGGCTGCATAGAATATAATCAGTCTGATTTCGGTGTTGACCATTTGGTGATGTCCATGTGTAGAGTCTTCTCTTGTGTTGTTGGAAGAGGGTGTTTGCTACGACCAGTTCATTTTCTTGGCAAAACTCTATTAGTCTTTGCGCTGCTTCATTCCGCATTCCAAGGCCAAATTTGCCTTTTCCTCCAGGTGTTTCTTGACTTCCTACTTTTGCATTCCAGTCCCTTATAATGAAAAGGACATCTTTTGTGGGTGTTAGTTCTAAAAGGTCTTGTAGGTCTTCATAAAACCATTCAACTTCAGCTTCTTCAGCGTTACTGGTTGGGGCATAGACTTGAATAACTGTGATATTGAATGGTTTGCCTTGGAGACGAACACAGATCATTCTTTCATTTTTGAGATTACATCCACCCATGCCTGAGGCCAGGGTTGGCCGCTGGGAGGAGCATCTCAAGGAGTGGTGGCTGTGCAGGTGCAGTAGGGCATAGAGGAGCTATCCCACATTGAAGGTCAGGAACGGCAGCAGTAAGGAGATACCCCTCATCCAAGGTAAGGAGCACTGGCTGTGCTTTGCTGAAACAGCTGTGAAGAGATACCCCAAGAGAAACCCAAGTAAGATGGTAGGTGTTGCAAGAGGGCATCAGAGGGCAGACACATTGAAACCATACTCACAGAAAACTAGTCAATCTAATCACACTAGGACCACAGCATTGTATAACTCAATGAAACCAAGCCAAGCTTGATGGGCAACCCAAGAAGGGCGGGTCATGGTGGAGAGGTCTGACAGAGTGTGGTCCACTGGAGAAGGGAATGGCAAGCCACTTCAGTATTCTTGCCTTGAGAACCCCATGAACAGTATGAAAAGGCAAAATGATAGGATACCAAAAGAGGAACTCCCCAGGTCATTAGGTGCGCAATATGCTACTGGAGATCATTGGAGAAATAACTCCAGAAAGAGTGAAGGGATGGAGCCAAAGCAAAAACAATACCCAGTTGTGGATGTGACTGGTGATAGAAGCAAGATCTAATGCTGTAAAGAGAAATATTGTATAGAAACCTGGAATGTCAGGTCCATGAATCAAGCCAAATTGGAAGTGGTCAAACAAGAGATGGCAAGAGTGAACGTCAACATTCTATGTATCAGCAAACTAAAATGGACTGAAATGGGTAAATTTAACTCAGATGACCGTTATATCTACTACTGTGGGCAGGAATCCCTCAGAAGAAATGGAGTAGCCATCATGGTCAACAAAAGAGTCTGAAATGCAGTATTTGGATGCAGTCTCGAAAACGACAGAATGATCTCTCTTCGTCTCCAAGGGATCTCCAAACCTATCTTCAAACAGGAGGCCTTGCTCCCTTGAATAGTGTTGCGTGAAACTATGCTTGGGAAAGGAAGAGGTGTGTCATGAATATTTTGTCTGCAGAGAACAAAGTGCTGTGTAGAGACGTTATGCATGCTCATCCCAGGACACGGAGCACAATGACACAGTGACCTGATTCTCAGCCCTGATCTTGGGGCTTCGCAGTGTCTCCACTCCTGACATATGGTGAGGCCCTCACAGGTGTCCTGGAGAGTATGGGCACACGAACTGAATCTGTCCAACCTGTGTGTTCCATCCTCCCTGGATACCGTGGTGGGCTCAGGACTTGGGCGAGGTCCAATCGGGACCCAGGACCAGAACTCAGGCTGCAATCAAGGGGAAGAGAAGCTCTGGTTCTGCTGGAAGGGGTGGGGCTGGTGAGGTCAGTCTACAGCAGTGAGAGGAGCGTGAGGTCAGCCTGGGGAAATTGGTGACCTTTCTGCTCCTGTCAGGGCAGAGACACCAGCTTGAGAATGAGGGCGCCGCTGAGCCCAGGTTTTGAGAGCACTGGCTCCTGCTGTGGTCCTGAAGCTCCACCTGAGAATGGAGGGAAGTGGTCTGCCTGGGAGTCCTTCTGCTTATCTGTGAGCTTGTGGAACCACGATGGTTTTTCTGTCCAGTGGGCCAAGTGGAGACCCTGCAAAAGCAAGTGTGTGGGTTTTGGCTGGCTTCAGGAAAGAAACACCAGATGGCACTGGGAGACTCCAGTCTGATCTGGACTCAGGGGATATCTCTTGAAAGTGAAGGGATAAGTCCTTCTGTCATGTCCGACTATTTTTGAGCCCATAGACTATAAGATCCATGGAATGCTGCACGCAAGAATACTGGAGTGGGCAGCCTTTCCCTTCTCCAGGGGATCTTCCAAACCCAGTGGTCGAACCCAGGTCTCTGCATGCAGGCAGATTCTTTACTGGCTGAGCCACAGAGAGGCCAAAGAATATTGGACTGTGTAGCCTGACCCTTCTGCAGCTGATCAGGATTTTCTCACCCAGGAATCAAACTAGGCTCTCCTGCTGTGCAGGATACTTCACCAACTGAGGTATCAGGGAAGCCCAGTATCTCTTAAGACCAGCTACTAACTGTAGGATTACCCTAAAGAGTTCTCACAGGTTTAAGGTAGCAGCCTGTTAAGATAGCAAGTGATGTCCTTATTCTAGAGGACAAAACTGGGGCTCTAAGAAGGGGGTAACTCAGCTATAGCAAGGAAGTGTGTACCCAGACAAATCCCGAAGTTCCTGATTTTAGAACTGGGGGGGGGGGGGCACTTGGTGAAGCTTGTCCGTGTGACAGGAGCTAAAGCACCCAGTCCACACAGGGTGCTGTGGAGACCTGACTTGGTACCTGCCATCTGGTAGGTCAGAGACTCAGAAAATCATTTTGCACTGAAGAAAGGAATGGCACCTCCCTTCATCCACCCCACCACATCCTCCGCGTCCTCCCACACCATGCTCCCTTTCCCTTGCTTTCTGAGGAAATTACAGTCATGCTCATGTGACCACATTGGCTGTCCAATGTTCACAGGCTACCGCTGGAGCTGCTAAAGCAGAGGCCAAGAGCCTTTGGCGCTGAGTATCTCTCTTTCCTTTGCACCATAGTGGGCCTCCTCCACACTTGCACACCAGAGACCTTTTCTGAGATGCACACGGTCCCTCCCTCAGTTTGCAACAAGTTATATCCAAGTTGTCCTTTCAATGCCTCCCTTGAATCTCAGCTCATGTGCTCCTTTGCCAGCTGGCTGCCATGGGAGGGACAGGTCTGACTATGAATCCAAAGCTCAGATCTAACAGCTGGGATTCTGTGTATAAATGACCTGATTATTCACACTGTAAAGGATGAAGTAGGCTCCAGGCTTCCAGAACTAGGGCTTGGGCCAAAGTGACTCTACAGGCGTTTGGATGCTAGGGAGGCCTCTGGCTTTAGTGCGGATAGGGCGAGTTTCTTGAGGTTCTGAAGGACCACTGTGTTAAGGTTCATGGTGCATAGAGAAGAGAAGGTGTAGTTTACTCTGGAGGTGGTCGCATCTCATGGCTGAACCAGCTGCCTTCCAGAGGGTGGGATGTGGGGCAGAGGAAGGGACCCAGGTCTCTTCCCTCGTGCAGTACCCGGGGCATGTTGACACCAGACTAAACACTTACACGGTGAAGACCATCACTGCTTTCTACAAAGGGTTTACACTGGCATGTGTCTTCATCTGAGAGTCAGGCATACTCGAAACTACACTGGCCATGGGCATGGCTTTTCCACCCTTACAAGTTTCTTTTCTTCTTTTCTGAACATTCATTTCCAAACAGGTTTTTGGGAAAGAGGGTGTTGGGTTTCTCTAGATTTGTCCAAAGAGGAATGCTTTTTGGTCGTTGGTGTTTTTCATTTTCCAGCTTTCTCTTTTGGCTTCTTCTGTGAATTTTTTTGTGGAACAGGAAGAGCTCCGCATCTCCCTTCTGGCTGAGATGTCACATTTACAACAGCAATGCCTGCCTGGAGTGTTCGGATCACATTTCCCGAAAAGGCTTGGTTTTGCAGATGACATCCTTAAAGTATGCTGTCTGGACACACCCCATACTGCCCAGCCTGGTCTCCCCTGGGGTTTGGACACACCCAGCCCACAGAATTGTGTGCCACATCCGAAGGGACTTGCTTGAGGCAGAGATACCCCAGGAAACCCCCACCCACACACACAGGGAAAAGACTCAGAGTTACCTGGGTGGGATGGGAGAGAGGACCTGGCCTGGGTTGGAGATCCCCTGTTACCTTTCTGTTCCTTCGGGCAAAGGGCCAGAGGACTCTCGGGCGGCGTCCTGAGGCAGCACCGACTGCGTTCCCACACACCCGGCCTGTGAGCTCTCCCGAGTCCCCGGCCTCTGGGAAGGGGCAAACAGCAAAACATGGTGGCTGCCCATGAACTGGATGGGGGTTCCTCTACGCTATGAGGCCTGGAGATCCGGATTTCGTGTTCTGTTGGGTTCTTTTGCCAGCAAGTGACGTCATTTCCTTGGTTCCTTGCACAAAGCTCCCCAAGTGAACCTCTGGGTTTCTGTTTGTTCACCCACCCCCTTAGGCTATGTGCAGGCACAGTGACACCCACACAGCTCACCTCACAGGTTTGGAAGGCCTGGATGCAGTTAGGGCCTGAGCTCTGAAGACACAGCTTTTTTAGACAGGCTCCTTCTTCTCATCTGTGATGTGGCCCTTGACAAGCCATATGCCCCTCAGGGTTTCCCTAGTCTCTCCATCTGCAGAGTGGGGTCAATCTCTCATCTAATGCCTTGGTCTGTCAGCCTACAGCACCTACATGCCTTTCAACCTGGAGCTGGTATCACAAGGAGCTTGTGCCCTGGGACTTCCCAAACGCAAGATTCAATACATGGCTGACCTAGCACAGAATGGGGCAGAAACAGGCCTGGATGGGTTCTGGGACCTTGGAGAAGGCATTCCCCTTCCTGCCTATATTGGGAATCAGCCCTCCCACTTCCCCCAGTGGAGGAGTGAAAGGAAGACTGGAAGGTCACCTTCTCTTACTTAAAAGAGGACTCAACTTTCTGGTTGTCTTTTTCCTTTGAGATTCTGGTTCAAGTGCCCCATCTCGGCTTCTGTGTGTGGCTGAGCCTATAATGGCTCCCTGCATTCTTGTCCTTTACTCTCATAAGCTTGGGTCATTTTCACACTTCTGTGGTGGATGGACACTGTCATTGCTTCTAACTTCCAGACAGATTTATGAAAAGGTCTGTAAAATCTACTCATTTCCTCTTGTTCAGTGTCTCTCTCTAGAAATGCCTTTCTTTTCCTTTCGAAATTCAATCTCTGTCTTCCTTTTTCTCTTTCTCTCTGTCTCTGCTGTGGATGAATGGATGCCTTTGAATGCACATGAATATTGTTAGCTTAGGGACAGGTTTTAGGAATAGGTCAGAGAAGGCAATGGCATCCCACTCCAGTACTCTTGCCTGGCAAATCCCATGGACAGAGGAGCCTGGTGAGCTGCTGTCCATGGGGTCTCAAAGAGTTGGACACGACTGAAAGACTTCACTTTCACGTTTCACTTTCATGCATTGGAGAAGGAAATGTCAACCCACTCCAGTGTTCTTGCCTGGAGAATCCCAGGGGCAGTGGAGCCTGGTGGGCTGCTATCTCTGGTGTCATACAGAGTCAGACACGACTGAAGTGACTCGGCAGCAGCAGCAGCAGAGTGAGATCAAGTGTTTAGGTTGAAGTTGGTGTTGGGGGATGGGACAAGGATGGTGTGTTTTTTCCTGGAGACTTGAGTGCTGTTTTTTCGTCGTCTATTTTACATAGGAACCGCTTATCAGATACATCACTTGCAAGTTGTCTCTTATGTTCAGTTTCTATCTTTTTGATTTGTGAAAGCTTGATTTCCTGGTGGCTCAGATGGGAAAGCGTCTGCACGCAATGTGGGACCCTAGTTTGACCCATGGGATGGGAAGTTTCCCAGGAGAAGGAAATGGCAACCCACTCCAGTACTCTTGCCTAGAAAATTGCATGGATGGAGGAGCCAGGTGGGCTACAGTCCATGGAGTCACAAAGAGTCGGACACGACTGAGCCACTTGACTTTACTTGTCGTTGGCACACAGATTTGTAGTTTCAACATCACTAAAGGTTGTGTGTGGGTGCAGGAGGCCCGAGAGGAGCTACTCCACGTTCAAGGTCAGGAGGGGTGACCCTGATGAGACACACCTCATCCAAGGTAAGGAGCAGTGGTTGCGCTTTGCTGGAGCAGCTCTGAATAGATACCCCATGACCAAGGTAAGAGAAACCCAAGTAAGATGGTAGGTGTTGTGAGAGGGCATCAGAGGGCAGACACAATGAGACCATAATCACACACAACTAGCCAATCTGATCACATGGACCACAACCTTGTCTAACTGAATGAAACTAGGCCCTGCCCTGAGGGGCCACCCAAGGTGGACCGGTTATGTTGGATATGGCTGACAGAATTTGGTCCACTGGAGTACGGAATGGAAAACCATTTCAGTATTCTTGCCTTGAGACCCCATGAACAGTATGAAAAGGCAAAATGTGAGGATACTGAAAGAGGAACTCCCAGGTCGGTTGTTTCCCAATATGCTATTGCAGATCAGTGGAGAAATACCTCCAGAAAGACTGAAAGGATGGAGCCAAAGAAAACACAGTACCCAGTTGTGGATGTGACTGGTGAAACAAGCAAGGTCCGATGCTGTAAAGAGCAATATTGCATAGGAACCTGGAATGTTAGGTTCAGGAAACAAGGCAAAGTGGATGTGGTCAAACAGGGGATGGCAAGAGTGAACATTGACATTCTAGGAATCAGCAAACTAAAATGGACTGGGATGGGTGAATGGACTCAGATGACCATGGTATCTCCAACTGTGGGCAGTAATCCCTTAGAAGAAATGAATTAGCCATAATGGTCAACAAAAGAATCGGAAATGCAGTACTTGGATGCCCTCTCAAAAATGACAGAATGATCTCTGTTCCCTTCCAAGGCAGACCATTCAATATCAGGTAATGCAAGTCTATGCACCAGCCAGTAATGCTGAAGAAGTTGACGTTGAAGGGTTCTCTGAAGACTTTCAAGACAGTTTCGAAATAACACCCAATAAAGTTGTCCTTTTCATTCTAGGGGACTGGAATGCAAACGTAGGAAGTCAAGAAACACCTGGAATAATAGGCANTCTATGCACCAGCCAGTAATGCTGAAGAAGTTGACGTTGAAGGGTTC
Organism: Kobus ellipsiprymnus; assembly: GCA_006410655.1. Classification (NCBI taxonomy): domain Eukaryota; kingdom Metazoa; phylum Chordata; class Mammalia; order Artiodactyla; family Bovidae; genus Kobus; species Kobus ellipsiprymnus. Next base: position 122,427 of record SJYR01003993.1, read on the forward strand.
TCTGAAGACTTTCAAGACAGTTTCGAAATAACACCCAATAAAGTTGTCCTTTTCATTCTAGGGGACTGGAATGCAAACGTAGGAAGTCAAGAAACACCTGGAATAATAGGCAAATTTGGCCCTGTTGAAACTCCATAGGAACCCTGAGATCCATGTCAGCACTGGAGAGGAATAATTAGATTCTGGCCTCAACTCAAGATGAGGACCTAGGCCCCTGCACCAACGGGAGAGGAATCCTGAGAGGCCCCTCCCAACTCGCATCCCTGACCGGTTCTCTGGCTCCAGCTCAGGCAAAACAGCCACCCTGACCATCAGCGGGGCCCAGACCGAGGACGAGGCCGACTATTACTGTCAGTCAGCTGACAGCAGCAATGACCCTCACAGTGACACAGGCAGGCGGGGCAGTGAGACAAAAACCCTCCCGTCCTGCTCACGCTCTCCTCCAGCCCCGGGAGGACCGTGGACACCGCAGGGACAGGCCCGGCCCGGGTCCCCCCGAGCTGAGCCCCCAGGCGGCCCCGCCTCCCGGCCCTTCGGCAGGCTCTGCACCGGGGCGTCCACAGGGGATGATGGGCTGGCGGGCCCGGGGGGGACGGTGTCTGGGCCGTGGAGTCACCTGGGGAACGGAGGCCTGGATGCAGACAGACAGAGGGACAGAGACCACTGCTAATAGACCCTGGATGTCCATATGGTGCTGACAGGCCCCTCAGCAGCCAAAGCTCCTGGATGAATTCAGAGAACTACCCAGCTCCTCGGAGCATCTGTTGAGCTCGAGAAACAGAACGAACCAGCCCGGGCCGGCGTGGGGCCATCAGGCCGCCCCCCTGGGCTCCCCGACCCCGCACTGTGCTGGAGCCGCGGCACTGCCCGCTGTGCCCTCCCTGGGAGGGGCTGTCATTGCAGAGACGCTCCCCCCGCCCAGGCCCTGACCCCTCTCTGAGGGAGATTCAGGTCAGCGACGCCTGAGGCCCGGAGCCCAGTCCCCGGCTCGGGTCAGAACGACATGCAGGCCCCACCCCGAGCCCACACCTGTCAGCACACCGCAGGGCGGACCTGTCCAGCCTCCCAGGCTTCCACCAGAGGCCACACTCAGCACCATGCCTGCAGCTCAGAGCGGAGGTCCAAGGGGCCAAAAGAAAACTCACGTCTAGAGGGGAGAGTCCTGAGGAGAGGAGAGTCCTGAGGAGGAGAGAGCTACGCAGAGGGTCTGCAGACACCGCTCAGACCCCGAGAGCTCGAGTGCAGGGCGCAGTGGGCCGAGGCGAGGACGGAACCTCCAAGGACGCTGGACGCCGATGGCCAGCGACACACGCGTGGCCGGTAGGGCCGGCCGCCCAGGCGCAGGGGGAGCTCCCCACTAAGGCCTCAGGGTGAGAGTCAGGAGAACGGCCCCTTGCAGGGAAACTCAGCCCAGAGGAGACGCTGCCCTGGCCCCAGGAAGAGACGAAATAACAAGCGGAGGAAGGACTTTCCTGAAGGTAAACCCAAAAGTAAAAAAAAAGAAAAATTAGGGAAAAACACAAACATCCCGTATTCAACAAGGAAAGATTCACAGTACCCGATTCCTAACAAAAATTACCTGTAAAGAATCAAGAAATAGGAGCTACAGTAAGTACAAAATGTATTGATTCAAGCATGCTCCGAAATGGCCCAGATAATGTAGTTTATAGTCAAGGACACAACACCAACCTTTAAATTATGTTTAATTTTTTTTCTTGAGATAAAGAGATTTTAAACACGTTAAGCAGAAACAAGAGAGGTTTAAAAGTGATTCAGACTGAATTTCTACCAATGGAAACTACAGCATCTGAAGACTGAACTACTCTGGACAAGATGGACAGCACACAGGTGTGCAAAAGTGAAGGGCAGTGAACTCAATCCCTCTGCCCGAGCCCCTGGTCCTCGCGATCTTCCTGTGGCCTCTCACTGTGCCTCCAAAGCTGAGACACAGCCTTTCCTGAATGGGCCAGCAAGTCCCTCTCCTTCAACAAAGCAACAAGTGGCCGATGTGGCGACTTGGCTGTGCTACCCTGGCTTAAACAGAGCTGTAAGTGCACCTGTAATTTAAAATTCCCCAACACACATGGGTGAGTGCTCTGGTTCACCCAGAATTCCTGCACGTGAGCCTCCAGGTGTGAATCTGCTCCAGAGAACAAACCCCCAACAGCTGATTTTCTTTCTTTTCTTCTAGTCGTTAGATCGTCCCTTTTCTGAGCAGAGACCTCGGGTTAGGGAGGAGGGGACTCTGCCTTCCTCAGCCTTGCGTTCCTCCTGGGTCCACCTGCAGAGAGCCTCCTGCTTCACTGAGCCCTTGGGTTCAAATGCTCCTGTCCTCCAGAAACACCCCCAGACACCCCTAGAAGTAAGTCAGGGGTGATTGCCTTTGTTTCCAGGCAAAGTGGGCACACAAAATGAGCCCTCATGCCGCTGGACATAATAACTCATGTATACACAGATCTTACAATAGTTTAAAATTCCCTCAGTCTAAAATGAAGTATAGGAATTTGAATTGTGACGTCAACTGACCAAGAAACCGGAAGGAAAAACTGTGTAGTGCTCAGCCCCAAACGCTTCCGTGAGCATCACGTGGGTTCCGCGGCCCCCTGGAGACTCACAGCCTCCCCCCCATATACATGTGTACAGATTAGGTTTGTGTTTGGGAGAATACACACACATCTGTCCAGTCCACAGCCCCCGTGTTCCCTGATGCCCAGAAGGTCTGCATAGCTGTTAGTTTTGTCCCCAGATAAGATCTTACAGAGTAAACAAAAGGGAATCTTCCGGACCCAGGAACTGGACCAGGGTCTCCTGCCTTGCAGGTGGGATTCTTTACCAGCTGAGCTACCAGGGACGTGCGTGTGTGTGTGTGTGAAAGTCACTCAGTCATGTCCGACTCTGCGACCCCATGGACTATACACTCCATGGAATCCTCCAGGCCGGAATACTGGAGTAGGTAGCCCTTCTCCTCTCCAGGGGATCCTCCCAACCCAGAGACTGAACCCAGGTCTCCCGCATTGCAGGCAGATTCTATACCAGCTGAGCCAGAAGGGAAAACCTACCAGGGAAGCCCCAAGCAAAAGGAAGGTAATCATAAAGATAAGAGCAGAAACCAATAAAATAAAAAACAGGATGTATTTTTAAAAAGTCAACAAGACAAAACTCTATGAATCTCTGACCCAGTGGTTCTTAACAAAAGGTCCTTCCACCATCCCAGGGGACATTTGTCCACGCTGGAGACAGTTTTGATTGACACAAATGGAGAGGACGTAGTTGCTGCAGGTATGAAGTGAGTAAAGGTTAAATGATGCACTCATCACACACGCTAGTAAAGTAATGCTCAAAAGGCTTCAGCAATACGTGAACTGTGAACTTCCTGATGTTCAAGCTGGTTTTAGAAAAGCCAGAGGAACCAGAGATCAAATTGCCAACATCCGCTGGATCATGGATAAAGCAAGAGAGTTCCAGAAAAAC
>SJYR01003994.1:0-13472 GCA_006410655.1 Kobus ellipsiprymnus
GAGTTGGACTGTGAAGAAGGCTGAGCACCGAAGAACTGATGCTTTTGAACTGTGGTGTTGGAGAAGACTCTTGAGAGTCTTGGACTGCAAGGAGATCCAACCAGTCCATTCTGAAGGAGATCAGCCCCAGGATTTCTTTGGAAGGAATGATGCTAAAGGTGAAACTCCAGTACTTTGGTTATCTCATGCAAAGAGTTGACTCATTGGGAAAGACTCTGATGCTGGGAGGGATTGGGGGCAGGAGGAGAAGGGGACGACAGAGGATGAGATGGCTGGATGGCATCACTGACTCGATGGGCGTGAGTCTGAGTGAACTCCGGGAGTTGTTGATGGACAGGGAGACGTGGCGTGCTGATTCATGGGGTCGCAAAGAGTTGGACATGACTGAGCGACTGAACTGAACTGAGGGGCAGCTACTGTCTGTGAATGGACAGGACCAAGGAACTATACAACCAGAGAAATTTCTGAAGGAGCATGAGACACTGTAGAGCCAGGATAACACTGTTGCGTCATGTGACAGCAATGTGGTCACCACTGCAAAGCCCTTCCCCTCCCACTGACACTGGGAAGGGCTCTGACCTCAGCAGTCTTGCCCACCCCTCAAACCAAAGCCTCCTCCACTCATATTTGCTCTGGGGTCCTGAGCACTGCCACCAAAAACACTCTTTAGAATCATCTCTTAGTGCTCCAGCCTGAAACAGGAAGCTGCCAATGCCTATTAGGACTAAGTGCTAAAGCATGGGATTAGGAGAACATATCCAGGGAGATGTTCTATTGGCTTCATAGAGAAAACTTGAGCAGACAAGATTGAGGGGCTCCATGGCCAGGGATGATCCTAGAGGATACATCATCTGCCTTGGAAATAAGGCACCATTGATGAGTGGTGTGCAAGGGGCGGAACTACCACTGAAACCCCCTTCCCCACCCACAAGTCCCTGCTTCCATGGGCACTGGGAGGGGTTCCCACTAAGGTAGGTGTGTCTCAGTCTGTTGCATCTTTCTACTTGTCTCTGCCACCACAAGTGCTTCACGCATGCCCCAGTTGAAAAGTGAAAGTGAAAGTCACTCAATCGTGTCCGATTCTTTGCAACCCCATGGACTATACGGTCCATGGAATTATCCAGGTCAGAAAACTGGAGTGGGTAGCCTTTCCCTTCACCAGGGGATCTCCCCAACCCAGGGGTCAAAACCAGCCCTCCTGCACTGCAGGTGGATTCTTTACCAGCTGAGCCACAGTGAAGGCGCCAGTTGTGGCCACCTTATATATTCCTGGACTATGCAAATAAGTACTCTAATCATCTTGCGAGACTCAATTAGTTGCTTCTTTCACTTATTTTGCTTCTCGCTGGGGTGGGGAAAATACCCCACACACAGATGGGGTCAAACCAAAGTTGAGCTCCAGGGGTTGTGCAACTAAGGAGGAGAAATGGAGATCTCTCCATGCAGTTTTGCAAGCAGCAGATTAAATCCTTATGATCTGTTTAGTAAACTGCATCTGTGGAACATGTTAAAGAACAAGGAGTGCTTCCCAACTTGAGACCAGTCTAGCTTTGGAAGTTGTAGAATTTGGGGGCAGGTATCGATGGACATGAATCAGTGAACTCCGGGAGCTGGTGATGGACAGGGAGGCCTGGCGTGCTGCGATTCATGGGATTGCAAAGAGTCGGACATGACTGAGTGACTGAATTGAACTGATACACAAGAATTGGGCCAAATCAGAATATGATCTGTCCCTACAATGCCTACAGTTGGTCCAGTGACCTACCTAGAGGTATTGGATGATTGCCTGAGGAGGCAGGTGTAGACTGTGGAGGCAAGAACAGAGATAGTGGACGCCCAGGGGAAAATATTGTTACTATCATTTTTTTCTCTTCTTTCTCTTTGTTTTTTGTTTAATTTTGTTCTGTTGTTTGTTTTTGTCTTTTCTTATTTTTTTCTTCCATTTCTTTTTGGTTTGCATTTGTTTTTCATTTAATTTTCAATATATTTTGTTTATTTTTATCTTGTTATTTGTTGTTGTTTTGTGTTTTTGTTCTGTTACATTATTGTGCATTTGTTTAATATTTTCTTTGAGTTTTTTGAGTTTGCTTTCTGTTTATGTTGTTTTTGTTTTTATTGTTTTTGTGTTTGGGTTCATTTTTTTTTTTTAGTTGTTCTCTTGATTTTTGTTCTCTATTTTTTTTTTTTTTAACTTGTCTTTTTTTTTGGCTCTGCTATTTTTTTTGCTTCTGGACATGCTGCACAGTTAGCAGAGCCTTGGTTCCCTGGCCAGTTGTTGGGACTGAGCCTCTGTGGTAATTGTTCTGAATCCCAAGAGCTAGAACACAAGAGAATCTTCAGTTCCAGGGAATGTTAATCAATATGAGCTCTGGAGGTCTCCATTGCTACATCAGGATCTGGCTCACCTAACTGCCTTCAGGTTCCTATGCTGGGTGCCCTGATAATTAACTAGCAAGACAGGAACACAGCCTTACCCATTAGAAGACAGACTGTCTAAAATTGCACTAAGCTCACAGACATCCCAAAGCATACCACCAGACTCAGCCTTGCCCATTAGAGGAACACGATTTAGCTCCACCCACTGGTCCCTACACAAAGAAACCTACACAAGCTCCTGGATCAACTTCACCCACCAAGAAGCAGAAGCAAGAGGAACTATGACCCAGTCGCCTGAAGAAAGGAGAACACAAGCACAGTAAGATAGACGAAATTAGGTGACAGAGAAATATCAAACAGACAATGAAGCAAGGTAAAAATCCACAAGACCAAATAAATGAAGAGTATATAGGCAACCTACCTGAAAAAGAATTCAGAGTAATGATAGTTAAGATGATTTAAGATCTTAGAAACAGAATAGAGCCATGAATGGAAAAAAACAGAAAAAATGTCTAACAAGGATGTAGAACTAAAGAAAAATGATGAACAATACAATAATTAAAATGAAAAAATACACTGGAAAAACTGAAGCAGGAAAAAAAAAAGATAGAAGTCAGGATGGTAGAAATAACTGCCACAAAGCAGAATAAAGAGGAAAAATGCAAAGGTAAGAGGACAATCTCAGAGAACTCTGGGACAATGTTAATCATACGAGCTTTTGACTTATAAGGGTTCCAGAAGAAGAAAAAGAGTCTAAGAAAATATTTGAATATATTATGGTTGAAAAATTCCCTAACAGGAAAGAAAATAGCTAAACAAGTCCAAAAAGCACAGAGAATCCCACACAGAATAAACCCAAGGAGAAGCATGTAAAGACATATATAATCAAAATAACAAAACTCAAGTACAAATAAAAAATAGTAAAATGTTAAATATTAACATCCACAAAAGTGGAAATCAGCAGTAATACAGCAATACTTGAGGACTTTAACATTTAACACACACCAATGGACAGAACACCCAAACTGAAAATTAATATGGAAACTCAATCCTTAAATGACACAACAGACCAGATAGACTTAATTTATATTTATAGAACCTTCCATCTGAAAGCAGAAGAATACACTTTGTTCTCAACTGCACATGAAACATTCTTCAGGGTAGATTACATCTTGGATCACAACTTAAACCTCAGCAAATTTAAGAAAAGTGAAATGGAATCAAGCATCTTTTCTGACCACAATGCTATGAGATTAGAAATCAACCACAGAAAGGGAGTGATTGGTGTGAAGTTTAGATCTTGTGTGCTGAGTTCACTCTGTTCTCTTGTTCCCCTGGTCTGACTTGAGCTCACAATCTTCCCTGCCATTCCCTGTTCTCAAGAGACCCAATTCATCTTCCCCAGCTAATGGGCTGCTCAGACTTCAGCAGAGTGTAGCATGCAACCCATTTGACCTGGCTCTCGGGACACAGTACCACCCCACCAAAGGGTCCACACAGTCTGTGTGCTATGATCAGTATAGTGCCTATAATTACACAGTACCACCAGTGGAGAAAGGCCTCATTAAAACCAACATTCAGATAGTTCTTCCTTCTGGGTGCTATGGAAGAGTAGCTCCAAATTTTGGCTAAGCTACAAAATACTCCACAGATGTGGGAGATGGTATTATAGATGAAGGTTTTGGAGGAAATGTTGGTGTTGTAATGTTTAATTTTTGCAAAGAAAAGTTTGAAAAAGAAAGGTAATTGAATTTTACAGCTCATTTTTGAATAGATATTTTACCCAGAAATAGAGGAATTTCAAATTTTAAATAATGCTGAGGGGGGTTCAGGAGGTTTTAATTCCACTGGAAATAATTAACATTATGCCAAAAACAGAAACTGAGAAAATGAACATCCATCTTGAAAAGACTCTGCATAAAGTATTATAAAATTTGAGTTAAAAAAAAATGATAAAAATACAAACACATGGAAGCTAAACTACATTCTACTAAACAACCAATAGATTACTGAATAAATCAAAGAAGAAATTTAAAAATATCTAGAAACAAATGATAATGAAAACACAACAACACAAAACCTGTGGGATGTAGCAAAAGCAGTTCTAATAGGGAAGTATATAGCAATTCATTCTCACATCAAGAAACAAGAAAAATCTTAAATAAACAATCCAAACTTACACCTAAAACAACTAGAGAAAGAAGAACAAACAAAATGCAATGTTAGTAGAAGGAAAGAAATCATTGAGATAAGAGGTGAAATAAATGGAATAGAAATGAAGAAAATAATAGCAAAGATCAATTAAAATAAAAGCTAGTTCTTTGAGAAGATAAGCAAAAATGATAAACCATTAGCCATATTTATCATGGAAAAGGAGAGAAGACTTAAATCAATAAAATTATAAATGAAAAGGGAGAAGTAATAACCAATATCACAGAAACATAAAGAAATACTGCAAGCAGTTATATGCCAAAAAGTTGGACAACATGGAAGATATGGACAAATTCTTAGAAATATACAACCTTTTAAGAATGAACCAGGAAGAAATAGAAAATATGAACAGACCAATCACAAAAAATGAAATTGAAACTGTGATCAAAAATCTTCCAGCAAACAAAAAGCTAGGACCAGATGGCTTCACCAGCAAATTCTATGAAACATTTAGAAAAAAGCTAACATCTATCCTTCTCAGTCTTCCAAAAAATTGCAGGAGAAATACTCTCAGTCTCATTCTATCAAGCCACCATCACCCTCATTCCAAAACCAGACACCCCCTAAAAAAAAGCATACACAAACAAGAAAATTACAGGCCAATATCACTGATGAACATAGATGCAAAAATGAACCAAACACTAATAAACATAATCCAACAACAAATTAAAAACATCATTCACATACCATGATTAAGTGGGATTTACCCAAGGGATTCAAGGAGTCTTCAGTGTATACAAATCAATGTGATACACCATATTACCAAATTAAAATATAAGCAAGGACTTCCCTGGCAGTCCAGTGGCTAAGACTCTTCACTACCAGTGCAAAGGGCCCAGGTTTGATCTCTGGTTAGGGAATTAGATACCAAATGCCAAAACTAAAAGTTCACTTGCCACAACTAAAGATCCCACACACCACTACAAGGATGGAAGATCTTGCAAACTGCAACTAAAACCTAGCACAGCCAAATAAATAAATAAATAATGTTTTTAGAAAGAATAAAAACAATATAATGATCTCAGCAAATGCAGAAAAATGCTTTTGACAAAATTCAACACCCATTTTTGATAAAAACTCTCCAGAAAGTGGGAATAGAGGGAACTTATGTCAATATAATAAAGATTATATTAAAAAAAAAAAAAAACAGAGCAAACATCACTGTTCATGGTGAAAAAGTAAAACCATATCCTCTAAGATCAGGAACAAGACAAGGATGTCGACTCTTGCTGCTTTTATTGAAGATAGTTTTAGAAATCCTGGCCATGACAATCAGAGAAGTAAAATAATGCAAATTGGAAAAGAAAGTAAAACTGCCACTGTCTGCAGATGACATGGTACTATACATAGATAATCCATAAATATGCTGCCAGAAAGCTAGCAGAACTAGTCAGTGAAATTGTTAAATCTGCAAGATGCCAATTTAATACACAGAAATATATGACATTCCTATACAATAACAATGAAAGATCAGAAAGATAAATTAAGGAAACTATCCCATTTACTATTGCAACAAAAATAATAAGATACCTAGGCATAACCCAATGTAAGGAGGCCCAAAAAAAAAAAAAAATACTCAGAAAACTATAAGATACTTATGAAAGAAATCAATGTTCATGGATTGGAATAATCAATATTGTAAAAATGACTATAGGACCCATAACAATATACAGATTCAACACATCCCATATCAAATCACTAAGGAAATTTTTCACAGAATTAGAATAAAAAAATTTTATAATTTGTAAGGAAACACAAAAGCTTTTGAATACCCAAAGCAATTTTGAGGGGAAAAAAAGAAATGTAGATGGAGGAATCACACTTCTCTGCCTTTAGACTATATTACAAAGCTACAGCCACAAGATAATATGGTATTGGCACAAAAACAGGAATATAGATCAGTGTAACAGGAAAGAAAACCTAATGCTAAACCCACTTATCTATGATTACCAAATTTATGATAAAGGAGGCAAGGATATGCTGGAAAAACTGGACAGCCATGTGTAAAGAATAAAATTAGAAAACTCTCTAACACAATAATAAAATGCCTAAATGACCTAAATGCAAAGCTATTCACTACAAAACTCTAAGAGGAAAACACAGGTAGAATACCTTTTGACATAAATCTTAGCAAGATCTTTTTTGACCCAATTCTTAGAGTAATGAAAATAAAAACAAAAATAAACAAATGGGACCTAATTAAACTAAAAAGCTTTTGCATGGCAAACAAAACCATAAATACCACAAAAAGACAACCTTTAGAATGGGAGAAAATGTTTACAAATGAAGCAACTGACAACGGATTAATATCCAAAACATACGAATAGCTCATACAGCTTCAATATCTAAAAATAAATAACCCAATGAAAAAATGAGAGGAAGGATTAAATAGATATTTCTCCAAAGACATAGAAATTACCAAAAAACACAAGAAAAAGTGCTCAACATCAAACTAATCCAAAAAGATACACGCACCCCAATGTTCATTAAAGCACCATTTACAATAGTCAGGACACAGAAGCAACCTAAAGGCCCCTCATCAGAAGAATGGATAAAGTAGTTGGGGTACATATATACAATGGAAAAGTATTCAGCCATACAAAGGAATAAAATTGTGATATTTGCAGAGATGTGAACATATCTAGAGACAGAGTGAAGTAAGTCAGAAAGAGGAAAAGAAAAATGATATAGATGAACTTATTTGCAAAGAGAAATAGAGACACAGATAAAGAGAATGGACATATGGTTATAAAAGGGAGACAGGTGAAGTGGGATGAATTGGGAGATTGATACTGATATATATATGTATACTATTGATGCCATGTATGAAGTAGATAACTTATGAGAACCTACTGTATTGCTCAGGGAACCCTACTCACTGATCTATCATGACCTAAATGGGAAAGAAATCCAAAAAGGAGAAGGTATATGTGTGTGTGTGTGTGTGTGTCTGTATATATATATCTGATTCACCTTACTTTACAGCAGAAATTAACTCAACATTGTAAACAATTGTACTACTATAAATATTAATTTTAAAAAGAAAGAAACATATGTGAACAAATTAAAAGCCATTGCAGCAATGTAAAAACCAAAACAAAATGAAGGGAGAAAGAAGTACCCATGGAACATTTTGCTACTTGTTTTTATACAATAAAACATCCTAGAATTTAACAGCTTAAAAGTTTTAACAGTAGAGCCATCATGTGTTCCAGCAATCCAAGAAATGTGGTTGCTGTATCAAAGGGATATGTAAATCCTGTGTTCCTTGCAGCATTATTCACGAGTCAGGATATGGAAATTGCCTGTGTCTGCTGATAGACAAATGGATAAGAAATGTGATATAGACAAGTATATATTAATAAATATATAGCTATTTATATTATATATGTGCATGTATTTGGAATATTATTAAGTCATAAAAGAAGTTGTTGTTGTTCAGTCACTCAGTCGCATCTGACTCTTTGCAACCCCATGGATGGCAGCACACCAGGCATCCATGTTCATCACAATCTCCAGAAGCTTGTTCAAAATCATGTCCATTGAGTAGGTGATGCCAAACAACCACCTCTTCCTCTGTTGTCCCTTCACCCCTTGCCTTTAATCTTTCCAAGCAACACTGTCTTTTCTAATGAGTCAGCTCTTCACATCAGGTGGCCAATATTGGAGCTTTAGTTTCAGCATCAGTCCTTCCAGTGAATATTCAGGGTTCATTTCCTTTAGGATTGATTGATTTGATCTCCGTGAAGTCCAAGGATTGCTCAGAAAATTCTTTGGTGCTCAGCCTTCTTTATGGTCCAACTCTCATCCATACATGACTACTGGAAAGACTATATGGACCTTTATCAGCAAAATAATATCTCTGCTTTTTAATATTCTGTCTAGGTTAGGCATAGCTTTTCTTCCAAGGAACAACTGTCTTTTAATTTCATGGCTGCTGTCACCATCTGCAGTGATTTTGGAGCCCAAGAAAATAAAGTCTATCACCGATTCCATTGTTTCCCCATCTATTTGCCATGAAATGATCTTCATTTTCTGAATGTTTTTAAGCCATCTTTTTCACTATCCTCTTTCACCTTCATCAAGAGGCTCTTTAGTGTCTTTTCACTTTCTACCATAAGGATGTTGTCATCTGCATATGCGAGGTTATTGATATTTCTCCCATCAATCTTGATTCCAGCTTGTGCTTCATCCAGCCTGGCATTTAGCATGATGTACTCAGCATATAAGTTAAATAAGCAGGGTGACAATATACAGCCTTGAGTTACTCCTCCCCAATTTGGAACCAGTCTGTTCCATGTCCAGTTGCTTCTTGACTTGCATGCAGGTTTCTCAGAACGCAGGTAAGGTGGTCTGGTAGTCCATCTCTTGAAGAATTTTCCACAGTTTGTTGTGATCCACACAGTCAAAGGTTTTAGTGTATCAATCAATGAGTCAGATATTTTTTCTGGAATTCTCTTGCTTTTTCTATGATCCAACAAATGTTGGCAATTTGATCTATGGCTCCTCTGCCTTTTCTAAATCCTTCTTGAACACCTGGAAGTTCTCAGTTCATGTACTGTTGAAGCCTAGCTTGGAGAATTTTGAGCATTGCTTTGCTATCATGTGAAACGAGTGCAATTGTGTGGTAGTATGAACACTCTTTGGCATCACCTTTCATTGGGATACAAATGAAAACTGACCTTTTCCAGTCCTGTGGCCACTGTTATGTTTTCTAAATTTGCTGGCATATTGAGGGCAGCACTTTAGCAGTATCATCTTTTAAGATTTGAAATAGCTCAGCTGGAATTTCTTTAACTCCACTAGCCTTGTTCATAGTGGTGCTTCCTAAGGCCCAGTTGACTTCACATTCCAGGATGTCTGGCTCTAGGTGAGTGATCACACCACCATGGTTGTCTGGGTCATGAAGCATTCTCCTGTATAGTTTTTCAGTGTATTCTTGCCACGTCTTCTTAATATCTTCTGCTTCTCTTACATCCATACTATTTCTGTACTTTATTGTACCCATCTTTGCATGAAATGTTCCCTTGGTATCTCTAATTTTCTTGCAGAGATCTGTAGTCTTTCCCATTCTATTGATTTCCTCTATCTCTTTGCATTCATCACTTAGGAAGGCTTTCTTATCTCGCTTTGCTATTCTTTGCATTCACGTGTGAATATCTTCCCCTTTCTCCTTTGCCTTCCATGTCTCTTCTTTCCTCAGCTATTTGTAAGCCCTCCTCAGACACCTATTTTGCCTTTTTGCATTTCTGTTTCTTCAGGATGGTTTTGATCACCACCTCCTGTACAATGCTATGAATCTCTGTCCATAGTTCTTCAGGCATTCTGTGTTATCAGATCTAATCCCTTGAATCTATTTGTCACTTTCATTTTATAATTGTAAGGGATATGCTTTAGACCCACTCCAGTGTTCTTGCCTGGAGAATCCCAGGGTCGGGGGAGCCTGATGGGCTGCCGTCTATGGGGTCGCACAGAGTTGGACACGACTGAGGTGACATAGCAGCAGCAGCATACCTGAATGGCCTAGTGGCTTTCCCTACTTTTTTCATGATAAGTATGACTTTGGAAATAAGGAGTTCATGATGTGAGCCACAGTCAGCTCCTGGTCTCATTTCTGCTGAGTGTATAGAGCTTCTCCACCTTTGCTTGCAAAGAATATAATCAGTCTGATTTTGATATCGATCATCTGGTGCTGTCCATGTATAGAGTTGTTTTTTGTGTTGTTGGAAGAGTGTGCTTGCTATGACGAGTGAGTTCTCTTGGCAAATCTCTGTTAGCCTTTGCCCTGCTTCATTTTGTACTCCAGGACCAAACTTGCCTGTTACTCCAGGTATCTCTTGATGTCCTACTTTTGTATTCCAGTCCCCTATGATGAAAATTATACTTTTTTTTGGTGTTAGTTCTAGAAAGTCTTATAGGTCTTCCTAGAATCATTCATCTTCCATTTCTTCAGCATTAGTGGTTGGTGTATAGACTTGGATTACTGTGATATTGAATGGGTTGCCGTGGAAACAGAGATCTTTCTGTCATTTTTGAGATTGCACCCAAGTACTGCATTTCAGACTCTTTTATTGACTATGAGAGCTACTCCATTTCTTCTAAGTGATTTTTGCCCACAGTAGTTGATATAACGGTCATCGGAACTAAATTCACCCATTCTGCTCATTTTATTTCACTGGTTCTTAAAATGCCAATGTTCACTCTTGCCATCTCCTGTTTGATCACTTCCAATTTATCTTGATTCGTGGACCTAACATTCCAAGTTCTTATGCAATATTGTTCTTTACAGAATCAGACTTTACTTTCACCACCAGACACATCCACAACTGGTTGTTGTTTGCACCTCGGTGAAGCCTCTGCATTCTTTCTGGAGTTATTTCTCTGCTCTTCTCCAGTAGCATACTGGAAGTATTTTAAAAAAGAAGTAAATCCTGCCAAAAATTTAAGACTAAGTGAAAGAACTTAGAGAAACAGATACTATAATTTCTTATTCATATACAGAATCTAAAAAACCCAAATGTATGTAAATACTAGCATGATGGCTTCCAGAGCCTGGGGGTTAGAAAAAATAGGTGAAGGGGTAAAAGTGTGGAAACTTCCAATTATAAGTTAAATAACTGCTACAGATGTAATATACAGAAAGATGACCATAATTAATAATACTTCACTGTACATGTGAAACTTGCTATGAGGTAAGATCCTAAATGTCTCATCACACAAAATAAATAAACCATGCAACTGAGCAACTGAGCACACACACATGCACACAATGATTTCACAATATATTTTTGTTTTTGTTGTTGTTCAGTCACTAAGTTGTGTCTGACTCTTTGAGACCCTATGGATTAGCATGTCAGGCTCCTCTGTCCTCCACTATATTGTCAATGCAAATTTAGTAATGACTATTATTACTATATTTATTATACAAAGGCAATATAATTCTCTACCTAGAGTATGGAAGAGAACCTCCAAAAGAATCTATGAGATGAAATAGAATAGTTTAGTAAGCTTGTAGATGGGAAATCAACATGCAAAAATAAATATTTATCAACAATAGTCCTATATATTTATAAATATATCATTCATATTATAACAAACATGAGAATAATTCTTGGAATAAATCTCAAAAAGGCCAAGTAATATCTTTATAGAATAAATATAACATGATAGAAGCACACAGAAGAACTAGGTAAACAGAGATGTATAACACGTATATAAGTAGAAAGGCTATATCATAAAAATGACAGTTCTCTTAAATTAAACTATAAAGTGAATGCCCTTCCAATCCCACCAAGCTGTATGTCAAAAGCTTGGAGGTAAAAAATATCACAACCAAAGGGAAAAATTACTGAGGCATGATGATAGTTAAAAGAAGGATGCTGTTAACCATCCCTTTGTCATGACTATCTCCCAAGATTGATGGGGCAAGAGGAAGATACAGAGTTACAGAAAGTGGATGAAACTGGAGCTCTGTAGCACAGTAGCCACCTTTTATCCACATGGGATATGTTCCAGAACCCACAGTGGATGCCTGAAACCTCAGATGGTATCAAACTTCACAGATATTATGTTTTTTCCTATAGCACTCACACCATGGATAATGTATACAGTGCAGATATACTGAACAAAGGGATGATTCATGTCCCAGGCAGAATGGAACAGGGAGACACATGATTTCATCACACTACTCAGAATGACACACAATTTAAATCTTATAAATTGTTTCTTTCTGGAATTTTCCATTTAATATTTTCTTACAGAGGTTAAACATATAACTGAAACTGCAAAAAGCAAAATCTTGGACAAGGGGGACTATCATATAGGACTTGCAGGACATAAGTGGCAGTGAATGCTACTTGGCCAGCAGCTTCTCTCACTCAGTCAGGTGAGGAGATAGGAGAACAAGTCTCAGATTTGCCTCCCCAAAGGTGAGGGGCTTGGGGTATTTATGGGATAAAGATGAGGCAAAGGGAAAAGTAATTGGAGGTAAGAAAAAGGTGAGGTAATCATCATACTATGAAGACATAACTTATAGGTTTTTCCATGGAATGCATGCTCAGAAAATAGCAGCATTAACATACTCTGAGGGTGGAGTTTTTGACCCTTGGCATCAAAAGGTCACAAGTGGACACTGGAGCATGCCCAGTAGGAGGGTTGATGGTCTTAACTTGCTCCGGCTTAAACAGGACTGACTACAAGTTCCTAAAAAAAAAAAAAAAAAAAAAACCTGCGACAAACATTTTATTGTTTACACTACATGACATGTAGAAGGCACACAAGTTTTTATAGAAACAAAGAGAGCCTGACTAGTGAAAATAGTTTACAGTTTACTGTTTATTAATGGCTAACTGATAACTACTCTCGTTTCATGGAAGTGGAGTTCTTAATAAAAGATATAAAGATTAAAGACTGATTATAATGTGCAAAGGATTAAAGAATTAAATACTGAATTGACATGGGATTCGACAAATGAACCAATGTAACAGAATAGAGAATCTAGAACAAACCTATAAATTAGCTTTACAAAGCAATGTAAAAAATTAAACTGGTTATATACATGGGTGGGAGTGGGGGGTGCTCTGAGGGGGGAGGAGATTGGTGATTCATACTTCAACTAACTACAAGTGTCAACTTCCAACTATTTCAGATTTCAGTACAAAACACAGTTACAGCTTCAGGAGGAAACTAGATGATAGCTTTATAATCCCTGAGAAAAGACTAACCAAACAAGTAAAACCAAAATTTATAAAGGAAGTGAATAATAAAACTGAAAGTAATAAAATTTCAAAATCTGTATACAATAAATACATTATATTTTTTAAAGGGCCATTGGCAAAGTAAATACTTTCAATGTATATAAATGATAAAAAGTTAGTACCCAAAGT
>SJYR01003994.1:13715-36310 GCA_006410655.1 Kobus ellipsiprymnus
ATAAATTTTAAATATCCAAACTGAGGGTAAAAAAATAACAACATATTTAAAAGATAATTTACAAAAGAGAAGAACTGAATAGTCCTTATATAAAGATGCTTAACATACCACTCAGATGAAAGAAAATAAAATATCAACGAGATATTTAAGCATACATATGCAAAACTAAGAAGTCTGATAATACATTGCTGAAGGGCATGTACTGGTACAATTATGAAGAGCAACTTCATAATAACTGTGAAGAGAGGTGCATCTACAAAGATATATTGAAAATAGAAACCGTTCTCTCAAAACAATGCACAGTTTCAAAACTTTACTACATATTTAAGGAACCATATGTAACATACAGAATTACCTTTTTAATTGTAAAATTATAAAAATGATGTAACATTATAATCATCTTTTACAATCTTCTTTTTCATTCAAGCTAAATTTTACAGACTGATCTATGCCAACACATATATTTTAGCTTAGTCATTTTAACATATATAGTATTCAGCTACATAAATATACTATAATTTTATGATTTTTTGGATTTTTAAATTAATACAAAGATACTCTCATGAGCTCGTGTCTTTTTGTGCCCACATGCTAGGGTTTTTCTAAAAGTTAAATTGCTGAATATGTCCAGAAGTATAATTCCATACCTGAAAAAGATATCCTAGAGATACAATAAAAGACAAGACACAACACAATACACATTTATTAAAATGTATGTGTTATAATATATATGAATGTAAATATACATGATATATATGAACATAAAATGTCAGCATTTTGGCCACATCTCAGGAAGAAAGTCAGTAATTTTGAGTTTGGAGAGAATTAAAGAGGGACTTTCACTTTTCACTCACATATTTGCATATTGTTTAAATTTTTTACAACAAACCTGTTTTTATAGTGTTTTAGCTTCAAAAACACTGAAAAAAATCCACATTTGTTCTTTTGTCTTGTATTATGTTTATTGCCTCACTATGATATATTAACAATACTTTAGAGATCATATTGTTATGAGTCACAAACTAGTAAGGACTCATTTTAAAAATAAAATTTCCTTTCTATTTATATTATCAAAGTGATATGATCTCATCATTGAAAACTTTTAAAACAAAGGAAGAAAAAAGGAAAAATAAGAGCACTCACTATAAATTGATGCCATGTATGAATAATATTTATGTATTAACTCATTCATTCATTTGGAAGTCATGATGGTGGTTTCTGCTGGCAGTTTTCTTAGTTTCCCATGTAACTAAATTTCATCTTCAAATTTCACCTACACCTAGTAAGTACCAAGATAACTCAAAGATTAAAATGCATAATGTATATCATATCTAACATATATATAATAGCAAAAGTTGTGTTAGTCACTCAGTTGTGTTTGACTCTTTGCAACACTATGGACTGTAGCCCACCAGGCTCCTCTGTCCATGGAATTCTCCATGCAAGAATACTGGAGGGAGTAGCCACTCCCTTTCCAAGTGATCCAACCCAGGTCTCCTTAATTGCAGGTATATTCTTTACAGTTTGAGTCACCAGGAAAGGCATAGATAGATAGATAGATAGATATAGATAGATAAATATCTACCTGAGAGTTTATAGACAGTATATAATATTGGCTTTAATAATAGCATGAAGAACTTGCATTAAATACCTAATATTTATTAGGGAATTTACTTACTACTTTTAATTCTCATAAAACCCTCAGTTTAGTTCACTTGCCCAGTCGTGTCTGACTCTTTGTGACCCCATGGGCTGCAGCATGCCAGGTTTCCATGTCCATCACCAGTCCCGGAGCTTGCTCAAACTCATTTCCATCAAGTCGGTGATGCCACCTAACCATCTTATCCCCTGTTCCCTTCTCCTCTTGCCTTCAATCTTTCCCAGCATCAGAATCTTTTCCATTGAGTCAGTTCTTCACACCAGTTGGGCAAAATATTGGAGTTTCAGCTTCAGCATCAGTCCTTCCAATGAATATTCAAGACTGATTTCCCTCAGGATTGACTGGTTCGATCTCCTTGCAGTCCAAGGGACTCTCAAGAGTCTTCTCCAACATCACAGTTCAAAAACATCAATTCTTCAGTGTCAGCTTTCTTTATAGTCCAATTCTTGACTACTGGAAAAAACATAGCTTTGACTAGACAGACCTTTGTCTGGCAAAGTAATGTCTAAAACCCTAGCTGCTGTTGTTTAATCACTAAGTCATGCCCGACTCTTTTGTAACCGCATGGACTGTAGCCCATCAGGCTCTTCTGTGCTCTCCTCTTTCTCAGGCAAGTATACTGGAATAAGTTGCCACTTCCTTCGCCAGGGGATCTTCTGACCTAGGGATCGAACCCATGTCTTCTGCATTGGCAGGCAAATTCTTTACCAGGGAGACACCAGGGAAGCCCAACAACCCTAATAGGGAGGGATTGTTATCCTTCTTTTGCAAATAAGGAAGCTGACATTCAAACAGGTTAAGCATTTTGGTTAGTGTGCTTCACTAGTGAGTGGGGACTTCCATATGACTTAGAATCTGAGCTTTTTCCAACTACTACTGCTTACTATTACTCTAATAGGCCTTTCTGTTTAAAATCAACTTTCAAATTGCCTTTGTATAACAAATATTTCCTTAAGTAAAGTGTACAAATTGAATTACAGAAAGAAGAACTAACACAAAATTATTCCTTTCCTAAAAGCACAGACACCACTGGCACCCACATGATAAACTGCATATGAGTAAATGACCCCGCGGTTGCTAAAGGGGGAGGAGTCCATGCAGGTGTAAGTGGCTGTGAGCTTAGAGTGCTGAATCCAGACAAATGTTACTACCATAAAAAATAGGCAAAAAATGTGGATAACTCTTTGCTCTTCATGAAAACATATAAAAGTAAAAAGCAAAACTTGACAATATTAAAGTGTTCTCTTTATTATTTTTTAGGACAAGTTAGTGAGGATAATCAACAATTTCTTGGAACAATTCATTTGAAACAAAATTAAAAATCTGGGAGCCCAGTAAGAAATTGCCAAACTTATGTTGTCCCTTACACTGTTGAGCACTTTATCCAAAGAAATTTTTGTGCTAGATATAGAGTGCAACTTAGCATGAAATAGAAGATTCCTTTTACATTATTTTTCTCTATAAATAAATTTATCATATATATATATATATATATACACACGTGGAGAAAAGTATTAAAAATAACAAACATCTACAAAACAACTCAAATTTAACAGAATTTATCACTTTGAAGTTATGCTTCAGATACTTATTTTTTCCATTCAATAAGTATTTATTTCCTTTTTTCTATAAAAATAAATCATGATTATATGAAAATACAGTTAAAAAATAAAAAACAGATGATTGTAATTAGACTTCAAATTCTAAGATCTCTTTTACATGTCCCCAAAATAAATTTTTGGGCTTTCTGGGTTACTGGCAAATATGTGATGAAAAATAATACTTACTGCATCATTTTTAACAATTTCTATAAATTGCCCCTATGATTCATCCCCATAACAAAAGTCCATGAAAATAGTGTCTATTATCACTGCTTTCAGATACTTTTTTCTAACTTTTGGTCTAGAAAAAATAGGGGAGGGGAGTTTTCTAAGTTTGCTTTTCTGAATCTAGGGGTAGTTATCCTCCATGATGAACATCATAAAGAACAAATAAAACAGTCCCAGGCTTTTCTATTTCAACTTGTTATTCATTATCTTAATAATCTTCCAATTAATTCCCCCATTTCTGTTAATTCTTTGTCTTTGTTCCTGGCACAAATCTTTCTTCATGTTGTACTTTCTAAATCAGTACACGCTTATCCATTTATTTATTAAACTTTAAAAATATAAGACATACTCATGTGACTAAGAGATTTCATGAAAGATTAAGTTTACAAGTAACCTATAAAAATAAACCACATTATCTCACCAAGAAGGGAGAATAGCTAGCAAGAGCTGTTGCATATGTTATGCTAAATCTTAAAGGGTCATTTCACACTGAGTCTGGAATATAACTTTGTGTTCAATTAAGGCAAAATTAATGCTAAGACATACCAAAGGAAATATAGCTCTAATTGTAAAATCCTTTGTCTTTAGACCCTTGAATTTCAAATTCAAAAAAAAACTAGCAGATTCAGGATCCAAACTTGTGTGGGTACAAAGGTAATTTAACTTTATTAAAACCTCAGTGCAGGAGCTGACTTGGGACTGTGTAATTAAACATGGCCAGGCACCATGCTACCGTGTATCCAAGTAGATGCCTTCTGTGTTACACTACTAAAAGCAACCTCATGTAACATTTTAGTTGAAATACTTTTCAAAGAGAAAAGTGTACCTATATTTCTACCACCCTAAAAATTAACACATAACTAGCAAAGATAACGGAAAAGGCAATAGCACCCCACTCTAGCACTCTTGCCTGGAAAATCCCATGGACGGAGGAGCCTGGTGGGCTGCAGTCCATGGGGTCACTGAGTCGGACACTACTGAGCAACTTCACTTTCACTTTTCACTTTCATGCATTGGAGAAGGAAATGGCAACCCATTCCAGTGTTCTTGCCTGGAGAATCCCAGGGATGGGGGAGCCTCATGGGCTGCCGTCTATGGGGTCGCAGAGTTGGACACGATTGAAGCAACTTAGCAGCAGTAGCAGCAGAAAAGATATATAAATTTTATAGCAATATAAAACTACTTAGATATCTAGAACTTAAAAAAATATTTTTACAGTTTTTAAGGTAACATGAGCCAGGGCAAATAAATTGAGCAAAAAAAAAAAATGAATGAATACTTCATTCCCTTTTATTCAACTCTATTCAGAAATGGACTAACATAGAAGGATCAGTTCCTACCATTCATACCATATCTTTCTTTTTTTTTAAATTCTTATCAAATTTACAAATGCTTATTCTTTTTTTTTTAAACTGTCACTTTCTTTTATTCTTTTTTTATTTTTTTAAATTTATTTATTTTAATTGGAGGCTAATTACTTTACAATATTGTATACCTGTGGCAGATCCATGCTGATGTATGGCAAAACCAATACAATATTGTAAAGTAATTAGCCTCCATACCATATCTTTCAAATGCTCATAACTTTAAATAGTTTTTAGACTGTATATATTATGCAGTGTTTTACCCAGAGGCTTCATATATTTGTTTTTTGCTAATGCATCATCTCATTTACTTGTGAGGCACCCTCCTTACTGCCACTATCACACACAAACAGAATCACACACACAGATGCACACACACACTTCATTCTACAATATTTGAAATATTTTGTAACAGCTCCTCATATCTGGCACAACTGCTCAACCACATCACACTCCTTCTTTCAAGATGCCAATGGTACCTTGAAATTTGTCAGACTTCTCCCAGCAACAAGGGCCTTGAGCACAGTACATTTGTCCTTCTACTAGAAGACTCTTCCCTCCTCTTCCTGCCTGATTAATTCATACTCACACTTTTGCTGTCAGCTCAAATGTCCTGGCCCCAAAAGCCTTGCCTAGACCTTCCCTGTAAACTGAACTAAGTCAAAGACCCCAGGTACAGGTTTTCTCATCAGTGTATAGCTGTCCTTCAATACATTCACTCTCCCATATGTGTATCTGCTTGGGTAAGTGTTTAATTCATTTCACAAAATAAAACTCTGAAGAGGCAGGGATCATGCCACATTTTCCAGTCATTATATTACCAGGACCTAGCTGAGTACAAGCTATAAAGTAAATGCCCAGTAATTATATATTAAAGGGAAGTAGAAAAGAAGGGAGGAAGTGAGGGAAATTAATCATTAAGTAAACAGATGACCTCATAGGACTCCATTTGGTGATCTAAAAACTATGACTTTGTAAATTAAATACCTTTGAGAAACACGCTTTTATCTTCTTCCTTATCACTTTCTCTTATTGTAAATGAATGTGACTTATGAGCTTTCCTGATAGCTCAGTTGGTAAAGAATCTGCCTGCAATGAAGGAGTGAAAGGAAGTGAAGGGAACGTCACTCAGTTGTGTCTGATTCTTTGTGACACCATTGACTATAGAGTTCATGGAATTCTCCAGGCCAGAATACTGGAGTGGGTAGCTGTTCCCTTCTCCAGGGGATCTTCCCAATCTAGGGATTGAACCCAGGTCTCCCACATTGCAGGTGGATTCTTTACCAGCTAAGCCACAAGACCCTGCTTCAAGTCCTGGATCAGGAAGATCTGCTGGAGAAGAAATAAACTACTCACTCCAGTATTCTTGGGCTTCCCTTGTGGCTCAGCTGGTAAAGAATCTGCCTGCAATGTGGGAGACCTGGGTTGGGGAGATTCCCTGGAGAAGGGAAAGGCTACCCACTCCAGTATTCTGACCTGGGAAATTCCATGGAATGTATAGTCCATAGGGTGGCAAAGAGTCAGACATGACTGAACGACTTTTACTTCACTTCACTTAGGCTTTAACCCTGATTCTTTTCCTCTTTCTTTTTTTTTCATTTTCCTGTAGAGAAGAAAAGTCAACTTATCACATAATTTAGGCCAAGTTTTCTTCAAGAGCAGTGTCTGAAATAAAAACTAATGTGCATATAGTAGAAGGTGATCCCAGAGAATAAGAATGAAACACCAGGTAAAGTGAAACAGGCAAATAAAAGCTAATACAGGGTATAGATTCAGGTCATGATCATGGCCACCTGAAGTTCCACCCAGGAACTTCTGAGTCCCCATAGAAAGCCTCTCAAAACTGCCCACTCAGTCTCACACCTCCCGCCTCTAGGCTGCACTTCTGGGGCAGAGGGAAGGCACACTGGTAAGTTACAGAGGAGAAAGTGAAAGGTGCTTAGCAGAAGCTCAATGTGAGAAATCAATACAACTGAGTCATAGCTTGGCTACCGTGCTTGCCATAGTCACAGACAGAAACAGAGTGAGACTGAAAGTATATCAGGCAGGGGCTCTTGAAGCATGTGATATGCCACAAGAACCAATTCACTGATCATCAGAGTGTCAGCCCCTAATAGTGAGCAAGTACTGACACATCACTCTTACTGGTATCACTTAATTTCCTAAAGGACTTCAAGACCCTGAACTGAAGGCAGCAAAAAGTCCATTCCCAGCATTCTCCAATTTCCACCTAATGGAACTGGATTCTCCAATTTCTACACAAAAGTCAGTGGTTTCTCATATGTTATAATCACTTAGAAATATCATTACATATTTTAGTTCACTTTGAGTATCCATCCATTCATAAACAGATTCAACAAAATTTCTAGGCTAATGCACATAAGTAGAGTTAATTTAGGTCATGCTTTAAGTATATTGTTAAAGACATCATTTCGAAACCAACTGACAATCATTTGTAACATTTCTTCCGGAGGAAATATATTCTGAGTGTCAATCATATAACAAAGAGAACAAAAATTGATGTACTATTAACTTGTTAACTCTATTATATGCATATGATAAGCTAAGTCTGTATCTTCCTGTTCTGAAGTAACAATCTGGAAAACAAAGGACAGTTGTTTCTACAAAGAGAGTGGCTCTAGAATTCCTACATTATTAACTCTCTTTTATTTTTATTTATTTAGTTTTTCATCACATGGCATATTGGTTTCCCTAACGGAAATCGAAACAGACCCCTGCGGTGGGAACAGTCAGTCCTAATCACCGGGCTGCCAGAGGATTCCCTGTTTACTCCTCATATGTAGAACTTATGTGAGTTAGGATGATTCCTAAATCATGGGATGCTTATATTCAGAAAGGAGTGCTTTTTTAATACACACATGTGTATGTGTTGCATCACACCTAAGAGAAAGAACAATTTTGCCAGTTTATTGTGTTTATTTACTGTGAATGTAAATGTACTATTTGAATTACTAGATTCCACTGTTGTGAAATTCTACCTCAAAAAGGAAATAAAAAGTTTCCAAATCATATTGCACATAATAAAACTGCATAGTATTGTAGAATCTGACCTCTTTTAATAAACCATTTTTTTTAATCAAATAGGTTCAGAGTTAGCTCTATTACCTGAAAGTGAAAGTTGTTCAGTCATGTCTGACTCTTTGCATGCAACCTCATGGACTATAGCCCTGCTGGCTCCTCTGTCCATGGTATTCTCCAGGTAAGAATACCAGAATGGATAGTCATTCCCTTCTCTAGAGGATCTTCCCAAACCATCTGACCTCTTTTTATAACAACACTTTTTAAAACCAAATGGGTTCAGAATTAGTGCTATTGCTTAGGAGCCTATAAATTGAGATTACTGAGATTACTTACTCCAGCTTTATCACCAACTAATTATCTTACATTTCTACACATCTGTTTTTGTAATCAGTGAAAAGTAATGACCCAATACACCTGACAGTTATAGTGGAGTAACTCACAATGACCAATATTACCACCTGGAACAAGAAGAAAAGCCAGAAAACAAATCTGTTAAAAACTATTGAAGAGCTTCTGAAGAAGCCAAGACTGGAGGCTTCAAGACTCCAAACAAAGGAAACATGCAGAGGTAAACTGAACTATTGAAGGAGCTCTTCTCCCCTGCAACAGAGAATGGGGGCATTTGTCAACCTAAACACACAGCAAGAGGCTGAGAATATGGGCTTTGCCTGGGCAAAGGACTCCTGATTCAGGGCAGTGAATCCGGGGTTGGGGGCGGGGGAGGCTTTTGCAGTGAAAGATAAAAGATTAAATTTAGAATAGGCTGAGATTCCAGTAAGAAATAAATGATGGAAGCACCAAACTGGAATATGCCTGGTTTTACCCACATGATGTTTGCTCATATAATGTTGTGCATATGATTGGAGGCTAAGAGGCTAACAAGAAAGCATCTGAAAAGAAGACCCGGATTCTCAGAAGTCTTGCTCTGAGTAATTGTGTTTAGTATTTGTGATTGCACTGGTGGAAGGCTCTGGATGTCTATTCCTTGGCAGTTAGATATCCCTGCCTGGGATGAAGTCCATTCACACTGGAGCCAGCTCCATCATCAACTGGATTGCCATGATTGTCCACCTCTCCATTTTATCTGTTCCTAGCATGTTACAGGGCTTCCCTTGTGGATCAGACGGTAAAGCATCTGCCTACACTGTGGGAGACATGGGTTCAATCCCTGGGTTGGGAAGATCCTTTGGAGAAGAAAATGGCAACCCACTCCAGCACTCTTGCCTGAAAAACCCCATGGACAGAGGAGCCCGGTAGGCTACAATCCATGGGGTTGCAAAGAGTCAGGCATGACTGAGTGAATTCACTTCACTTCCATTTTATCTACTTAGCAGGAGAAATGTTGACAACTCTTTGGTCTTGGATGAATTGTCTAGAGACATAAAATATTTTATACACAATTACTAAAACTGAAAGTAAAGAGATGCTGAAAAGAAGCTCACAATAATCCAGTTATTGGCATTAGCAGAAAAAAAAATTTAATTAGTATGTGCAGAATAACAGGAAAAGATAGTGGAAATAAACTGATATTCATTGAAAAGAATGAAATATACATTTGAAAACTAAAAAACTACACTAATTAGAGTAGAAACCCATAGATAAGTTCACTAGTTTAAAGACCATAGTGTAGGTGTAGGAAAAGATTAGAAGAAAAAGTCAAAGGAAATTTTCCAAAAAAGCACTGAGTGGAAAATACTGGAATATGTAAAACAGCCATGTTGGGCATGGTGAAACCATGTATTAAACATATACTTGAGATCTCAGGAAAAGAAAGAAAATGGGGTAGAGTATCAAGAATTCACTATGAATTTCATCTGATGAAAGATGTCGATCCACATATGCAAAAAGCTCTGCAAACTTAAAAGAAGTTAAATCTAAAGAATACCCAGGAACATCATAGTAGATGTGAGAAAAAAAAAGACAAATGAAAATTTTAAAATCAGTCAGAGGCAAAGACACAGTATCTTTAAAGCAACAAGACTGACAGATCTGATGGACTCCAGAATCAAAGAATAACAAGGTAAGTGTTGAAAGAAAGAAAGTGAAAGTGAAGCCGCTCAGTCGTGTCCGACTCTTTGCAACCCCATGGAGTGTGGCCTACCAGGCTCCTCCATCCATGGGATTCTCCAGGCAAGAATACTGGAGTGGGTTGCCATTTCCTTCAACTCACAATGACCAATATTACCACCTGGAACAAGAAGAAAAGCCAGAAAACAAATCTGTTAAAAACTATTGAAGAGCTTCTGAAGAAGCCAAGACTGGAGGCTTCAAGACTCCAAACAAAGGAAACATGCAGAGGTAAACTGAACTATTGAAGGAGCTCTTCTCCCCTGCAACAGAGAATGGGGGCATTTGTCAACCTAAACACACAGCAAGAGGCTGAGAATATGGGCTTTGCCTGGGCAAAGGACTCCTGATTCAGGGCAGTGAATCCGGGGTTGGGGGCGGGGGAGGCTTTTGCAGTGAAAGATAAAAGATTAAATTTAGAATAGGCTGAGATTCCAGTAAGAAATAAATGATGGAAGCACCAAACTGGAATATGCCTGGTTTTACCCACATGATGTTTGCTCATATAATGTTGTGCATATGATTGGAGGCTAAGAGGCTAACAAGAAAGCATCTGAAAAGAAGACCCGGATTCTCAGAAGTCTTGCTCTGAGTAATTGTGTTTAGTATTTGTGATTGCACTGGTGGAAGGCTCTGGATGTCTATTCCTTGGCAGTTAGATATCCCTGCCTGGGATGAAGTCCATTCACACTGGAGCCAGCTCCATCATCAACTGGATTGCCATGATTGTCCACCTCTCCATTTTATCTGTTCCTAGCATGTTACAGGGCTTCCCTTGTGGATCAGACGGTAAAGCATCTGCCTACACTGTGGGAGACATGGGTTCAATCCCTGGGTTGGGAAGATCCTTTGGAGAAGAAAATGGCAACCCACTCCAGCACTCTTGCCTGAAAAACCCCATGGACAGAGGAGCCCGGTAGGCTACAATCCATGGGGTTGCAAAGAGTCAGGCATGACTGAGTGAATTCACTTCACTTCCATTTTATCTACTTAGCAGGAGAAATGTTGACAACTCTTTGGTCTTGGATGAATTGTCTAGAGACATAAAATATTTTATACACAATTACTAAAACTGAAAGTAAAGAGATGCTGAAAAGAAGCTCACAATAATCCAGTTATTGGCATTAGCAGAAAAAAAAATTTAATTAGTATGTGCAGAATAACAGGAAAAGATAGTGGAAATAAACTGATATTCATTGAAAAGAATGAAATATACATTTGAAAACTAAAAAACTACACTAATTAGAGTAGAAACCCATAGATAAGTTCACTAGTTTAAAGACCATAGTGTAGGTGTAGGAAAAGATTAGAAGAAAAAGTCAAAGGAAATTTTCCAAAAAAGCACTGAGTGGAAAATACTGGAATATGTAAAACAGCCATGTTGGGCATGGTGAAACCATGTATTAAACATATACTTGAGATCTCAGGAAAAGAAAGAAAATGGGGTAGAGTATCAAGAATTCACTATGAATTTCATCTGATGAAAGATGTCGATCCACATATGCAAAAAGCTCTGCAAACTTAAAAGAAGTTAAATCTAAAGAATACCCAGGAACATCATAGTAGATGTGAGAAAAAAAAAGACAAATGAAAATTTTAAAATCAGTCAGAGGCAAAGACACAGTATCTTTAAAGCAACAAGACTGACAGATCTGATGGACTCCAGAATCAAAGAATAACAAGGTAAGTGTTGAAAGAAAGAAAGTGAAAGTGAAGCCGCTCAGTCGTGTCCGACTCTTTGCAACCCCATGGAGTGTGGCCTACCAGGCTCCTCCATCCATGGGATTCTCCAGGCAAGAATACTGGAGTGGGTTGCCATTTCCTTCTCCAGAGAATCTTCCCGACCCAGGGACGGAACTTTGGTCTCCCGCATTGGAGGCAGACGCTTTAATCTCTGAGCCACCAGGGAAGCAAATATTTTCAGACACACAAAAATTGAGAGAATTTGTTAGTTGACAACTTTATAAAAATCTACTTAAAATTTTTTATGAAGAGTACAATAAGAAAATTGTTAAGAATGCCTCTAATTAAAAATACTAGATGTTTAAAATAGAAATCACAAACTAAATTAACTTTTATATAAATTTACTTCTTTAACTGAAAATACCTAAAGTTTAAACATTAACTAATAAATAATCTTCAGTTCTTCTTCTATTTTTAAAATCGTATTTGTATATTAGCTCATTTACTATATAGCACTTCCTGTGAGAAATACAGGGCAGACAGATGCTGATATCTTTATTTTATGTAAGAGGAAATTGTTAGGAGATTCAGAGACTCATCCTCAATTTGATGACAAAGTTAAAGCTAGAACACATTTTTATTACCTGGTCCTCAACATTCTTACACTGGGAAGTAGAAAATAAATTAATAGTATCAAAAGGGTCCATTAAGTTGCAAAATGTATCCAATATATAACAAAGGAATAATTTTGGCTTCTGAGGATTTTTTTTCAATTTCTAAAAAAATTACTTTTTAAGACCCCATTAACAAAATTATCTTCTCTTATAAACACCATCGTTGTTGTTTTTTACTTGCTGAAAGAGTCACATGTGACTCATCCACAACCTCATAGACTGTAGCCTGCCATACTCTTCTATCCATAGGATTTCCCAGGCTAAAATATTAGAATGGGCTTCCATTTCCTTCCCCAGGGGATCTTTTCAACCCAGTGATTACACCAATGTCTCCTGCATTGTCAGGGAGTTTCTTTACCACTGAGCCACCTAGGAAACCCCAAATAGCATCACCTCCCTAAGTATTTTCAACAAATTCCATAGCTTTTGGTTTTCACTCTTAAATTTTAATTCCAGAAAAGGCTGAAATACAAAAACCTTTCAGCCACAAAGCGTTTACTGATCAATTTCAATACCCTCGTCATGATGTTTTATGATTTATAAAGCATCCTTAAGACCATAAAAGAAACTTCTGAATGGGTTCAAGATTTAATTTTGCCTCAAGGAAGGTGAAGAGAGTTTTACTGTATTAAAGAAATCTTACATTATCTGTTCATATCAAGCAACTGAAATAACAAACAAGAGGTCACCAAAAGCTATAGACTTATTCCTCATATGTTATTTTTTCCTCAGGAATCCTTCTGTCTTCTGACATAATGCTCTTTTCCATGACCCTGAAACACCACTGCTGACTACTTATGGCAATATAGTATAGCTCTGTTTTTGTCTTACAACTTCCTTTTCTTCCCTTAATCTTTCCAAATTCAGAGTCCTATGTAATAAAATTGTTTCAAATATTTGTGAAACATATTAAAGAACATTATGAGAATATTACTTCATGTATTTAAAATCTATGTTGTACTGCCTATCAAATACATTAAATAATATTGATTTATGAGATGCTTACACTTTCTGAAGACTTTCTTCACATATTCTATCTTATGTGTAGTAAAGCATCAGAGCATTTTTACCTTCTTGGATAAATATTTTTACA
Organism: Kobus ellipsiprymnus; assembly: GCA_006410655.1. Lineage (NCBI taxonomy): Eukaryota > Metazoa > Chordata > Mammalia > Artiodactyla > Bovidae > Kobus > Kobus ellipsiprymnus. Next base: position 27,128 of record SJYR01003994.1, read on the forward strand.
TAAAAGATTTCAGACTTAAAGTATAACCTGTTATCTTAATGTACATCTTCATTTATCATATAAAGGGGAAGGGGTAAAATATCTTATTGTTAAAGGAAATATAATTTGCCAAATACCATACACCTCCTGCTTATCACTGCTTCCTGACTGTCAGATTGGACTTATATACTTTACATAATACACTTTACATAAATGTATATTATTTTGTCTGGTACAAGCCATCACGTGAGCACATCAGGAAGGTCATTCACTAGGCTAGTTTCAAACAGATTCTGGTATTACTGTATTTCAGGAGAACAGCTGATGTGAGAAGTGGGCTCTTTAAGAACTTTCATGGAAAGTTCCTTAAGCTTTACTATAAATAAATGAGTATAACAAAGTTAGAAAGAAACTTTTGAAGAAACTGGTGGAGCCCTTTCTGTTAAGAAGTCAGGAAACAAATAATGAAGTAAAAATCATTTCTGAATCAACAGGAGAAAACTTTGTTTTTAAACCCAGAAGTTTTGGATAAAGATAGGTTTTCTGTTTATATCACTGGTCTCTCAACATAACCATCAAATATTTAACAATGCAAAAGGTAAAATGAACAAAAACTGATATGACATCCTCTGAAACCCATCTTCCTCCCACCGTTTCTATTTAGTAAAACCTGCCTGTGGGTCTCAACCAGTTCCTTTTTCACTTCCACAGCATTTCTTATTCCAATAACTTTTTTTTCTTTAATAAAGTCTGTTCTGAAAAGACCTTATGGTTATCAGAAGAGCATGCAGTGATCAACAAAATATACTTTGATTCTTCTAGTTTGGAAAAGCTTACTTAGGAACACCTGTCCAGAGAAAAAGCAGCAAATCTTTTTATAATAAAAAGAAAATAAAATGACCTCCCGAATTTCTCATACTCTTCTATTACGTTAGATGTTGAAATATCAAATGTGTATACCAAGAATCTCGTTACTATTCAGAGACCATTTATCATCATTAAATTCATGAATATGAACTAACTCTTAAAATTTTAAATATTTTCAGACGTCAATGGCAGTATAAGGAACTCTAAAATAAAGTAACTGAACCCAAAGTAGCAAAGTTTATCGTCTTTCACCTTTTTCACAAAGTGAAATAAACTGACATTAAAATCAAATATTCCAATAGGCATCGTGCTTTGTCATCTGAAAATCTGACTCTTCCTAAACAGGAATTCACTAGTAAAATGTGTGTGGAACAGACAGGCAGCGAGCAGGCGTGGGCGTGGGCACTGTGGCTTCCAGCTTTCAGAGGCAGCCCAACTCTGAACTAAGGGACTTGAGCAGCCAAGGACTTTTCTAAACTAAGGGACTTTTCTACCCGCCCACAAAGCTCTGTACTAAGGCAGATGCTGACTTCAAAAATATTTAGCAAGCAAATCTCTTCCGGAACTATTGAAAAACAAAAGGGATTGCCAGGTAAACGTGAGTCTCGCTAATGATATACTGGATATGCCTCCCTAACTCCATTCACTTGCCAACAAAGAATCCTCAACAAAACAGCGCTTCGGAAACAAGCAGGGGAAAAAAAAAAAAAAAAGAGTGAGTCCCCCTAAGTTTGCTCTTTCACTCTTACCACTTGGGGACAGAACTTGGGCGTCTTTCTGCCTCGATTGGTCACATCACTTCATGGAGCTTAAGAAGCTCGCTCTGCAGAACTGCGATTCTCACCTGTGCGCCCAAGACCCTTCTGGGGTCTCAGTTCTGCCCGCGGAAAGAACGCGACAGCACCCCTCTAGGCGGGTGGAGCCGGGACCCGCTCTCCCCGGGATAGTCGCCGAGAACATCCGCGGGGCTGAGCGCCCCGGCGCAAACGCGAGACAAAGGCTGCGCTCCGCGACCAGCCGCGCGCGCCTCCCCGGGGAATCGGTGTCCGACCCTCAAGCCCATGCTCGAGCCTGTCAAGGGACTGTCATCGCTTTAGTGCTGTCTGAGCGGCGCCATTCGGCCCTAACACGAAGGTGGTGTCCGCATTTGCCGCGCACTGGGGACCCACCAGAAGGGGCTGGCGCACAGGGCGAGCGCCGGCGGACAGGCGGGGGACCGCCCTGGCAGCCGCCGCCGAGGTGGGTCCCAGCACTAGCGCAAAAGCCGACCCCGAGCTCTCCTGCGGACCCACCGGACAAGGGCACCTGCTGCCTGCGCTTCTGGGCTGACGGCACGGCGAGCCTCGCTCGGATGGAAGACCCAGGCTTCTGGGACCGCGAACTGAAGAGCTACGGGCTCGCAGCAGCGCTTCCTGGAGGATCTTCGTGGTCACTCACCGGCGAAGGGCGAAGCTGCTCAGGCGGCCTCCGGGCTGCGCACAATGCTCATCTCGGGGCGCAGCATCCTCCCATCCTTTGTCAGTAACCGGCTGAGCGCTCCTCCCGGGCTGGCGGAAGGACGGCGGGCGGCAGGCAACTGCTCTGGCGCGGCTTCCCAGCCTCTCCCCTCCCCTCCTCGCTCCCCTTCTCCGTCCCCCTTGTGGAGCCGGCACTCACTAGCTCCCATGATGTCATCTGGTGAAAATCTGCCATGCTCAAAGACTGGATAACCCGGCGCGCACGCGGGGACGCAGCGCGGGCGGAGGCGGCGTGGAACCCGAGACGCGCCCAGAGTCGGCCGACCAGGATCGCGGGAGTCAAGGACAGCACAGGGAGGGGTCTGCCCAAAGGTGGCTCCGAGGGTATGAGCAAGCCGGGTGAGGGTAAAGACCAGGAGGAAAAGTGCGGGTTCTGCTGTAAACGTTTCTATATTGGTGTTTACACTGACTGCATATGTTGAGGGTGAAAAAGTTTTTTGGCTTCTCAGCAGCTCATGCGCCCCAGAACACTGATGGACACCTTTGCTGCAGCCTGGAGACTGACCAGAATCCTTGGGATTCTGGAGCCCTAACCTGGGTGTGAAAGTTTAGGGTGTCTGGCTGTTGGCAGCTTCAGTGACAAGCAGCTAAAAGGATGAAGAAAGGCGTGCACTGTTATGGGAGAAAGAATCTGAAACAAAGCATTGGGAAGCAATTGGGGACGCGATGACCCAGGAAACTAACACGGAAAAGACGTTCTCTCCCAAAGGAGAAGCCAATAACAGAGAGTCACCCGTGGCCTTAGTTTGTTGCTCCTTGTCTCCCCACCAAATACTGTTGGACACTCTAGAGATGACTTCCTCGTGGCCTTCCAAGGACTACCTTAGCTGATAAAACCGTCTAAATCAAAGAGGCTCATTAAGAGCCATAAAAGATGTAATGTCAATCCTTTCTGGTTAATATTCTCTATAATGTCAATTGAGACTTTATTAGAGAAATAGGAGAACAGCTTCGGTACTTTTGAATTCCCTTGTATGAAGGGACACACACCCAAACACACCTGAGACCTAGCCCCACATCAATCATGTTAAAAACTCTCAATGTTCAGAACAAGTGATAGGCTGTGTTGTTATCTCTTGAAGTTCCCAGGATTGCCTACCCCCCAGCGAAAGGTTGTTGTTGAATCGTGAGGCCGGGATTCTTGGACCCCGGAGGAGAAGAATTCAATCCGGGGCCAGAGACGAGGCTTGATCGCTCAGAGCTTTTGTGTAATAAAGTTTTATTAAAGTATAAAGGAGATAGAGAAAGCTTCTGACATAGGCATCAGAAGGGGGCAGAAAGAGTATCCCCCTGTTAGTCTTCAGCTGGATGTTATATAGTCACCAGCAGTCTGTTAATAAAAGAAAGGAATGTCTCAAAACCTAGAATGGCACCAGGCCCCACACCCATAAGATGTATTTTGGGATAATCTTGGCACCAAATGGTTTATCTTGGGCCATAAAAGGATTAACTTGAATCTTGAAGAAGGGCATACCACCATACAAATGGTTTCATTTACAGAGATTAGAGGGACAATATTGGAGTATAACATACTGGTTTATCAAGTAGGTTCTGAGACCAAAAGGCGAACCTACTTGAAGACAGAGTTTGGGATAAATATATAGTACATTAACATAGCTTAAGATAAACATTTCCATCAGAAAAAGGCAATGATTAGTTTCAAGTGAAACCAGGAGTCATTATAGCAACACAGAATTTTAAGAGAAACCTCCTTTTAAATTTGTATAGAGAAGGAAAAAATGTCGCTAGTTTGTTTCCTCCTGCCGCTTAAGAGAGATAAAAATGTCTGACACTTGCAGGCTATTTCCTCCATTTGGAGACTCCTGGTCTTCCTGCCTGTTACCCTCTCACCAGGATGAGAGTTCATCCTTTTTAGAAGCTAAAATTTCAAAGGAGACGACGACCAACAGCCAGTACTAGGGAGACGGGCTGTCCTGGGTGTGCCTGGGCAAGAACATGGGACTCTGCGGGCAAGTTCATCCACCATCTTTCTTTTCAACATTTTCAACCTTTGCAGCAGAACCCGCACTTTTCCTCCTGGTCTCTACCCTCCCTTTAGAAAGAGAGTGTAGGAACAGCATTTATTGAAAGTATAGGTACAATGAGGAATTCCTTAATCTTTGTAAATACAAGGAGGAGGACTCCACATTATAACAACCTGATAGCTATTTGCTGCATTAAACAGGTGTTGTTATGCATTATGAAATTGTAAAGTCCACTGGGGCATCTCATAGAAAAGGTTAATAAATTGTGAGAATCGGTATCAGAAATTATTTTTAAAAATAAAATAACAAAAAGGTCATGATGCACATAGCATGTAAATAATATAGGAAATCTATGTGTTAACTTACATTTGTTTACTTTAAAATTGAAATATTTGGGGTATCATGGAAATATATATGTAAGGATGTTAACTAGATGTATATATATATATATATATGATACTCAAAATATTTTAATCTATATATTATATATTTACCATCCCTGTTAACATCCTTACTTTTTTAAGATTAAAAAAAATTATTTTTAAGGATAATCACTTATTCTTTTCTTCAAGTCAAAGTACAAAAAAACATATAAAGCGTATGAACAAATTTTAGAAACAAGTATTTTTGAATGACAAAATGCTAAAGATTTTTAAGATTCAGGGCAACTAGGAAATAAATTAGATGGAAAAAAAACTGAGAGGTAAGAATTTGGTAATGTAAGCAGTGGCTATCTTTGAAAAAAAATCATCTCATTGCTTGAAAGAAGGTAACTAGAACTGTGAATGATGCTGTTCTAAGTGTAGCAGAAAGTCCTAGATTGCTTCTTTGATGCCCCATCTATCTTCATTGCCTCTGTTTATCTTGCTGTTCTTCAACATTCTCTGGACTAGTACAAAAATAAGGAGACAGAAGAAGTTCATAGGACCGTAGCATATCTTAGGGACTGAGCCAAATAACTAAAAAGATAAGAAAATGTATCTCTCAACTTTTTTTTTTTAATGCTGCAATAAAGGGTTACAGTGAAAACTCTAAGAAAAATGAACTGTTTCTGTATGTGTTCATTTATTTAGTCTTATGGAAAACTCTTCAGTTATATGATTCTGACCTTTTTGAGAATTAAAATTACTGCATTGTCACCTTTTCTGGGGCCCTTGATCTTAGCAAAGTGAATTAACTACATCTCTACAGAAGTCCCATGGGGTTCTCAGGTGGTTCTAGTGGTAAAGAATCCACCTGCAATGCAGAGACATAAGGGACACAGGTTCAATCCCTGGGTGGGGAAGATGCCCTGGAGGAGGAAATTACAGCCTACTCCAGTATTCTTGCCTTATTTTAAGATATTTTTATCCAAACGAATGGCTGTACATGACTAAAACAAAACATTCAATTATTACATTGAAAAGAGTATCACAATTCTTAGAAAAAATACAGCTAAATTCTTATCTTACAAAATTTACATTATAATTCCATTCAAATGGTAAATATATAAAATGCTGAAACTGAAGATTCTGAGTGGAAATATTAACTTTGCCCCAGTTATTGATGCTTGGTTGCACTCTTTTCATATTGAGATGTGATTCTCTTCACAAAACAATGAATGTTCAGGGGGGAAATAAACACATTATAGCATTTTCCTTTGTGAATTTCAAGAAATATAACATTTTTACACTGGTAAAATAATAGTGGCTTTTTAAAACAAGGTTTGATAGATATGAATTTGTTAATACATAATAAGCAAAGCTAATATTATTAAGCCTTTACTAAATGTCAGATACTCTGCCGTTTACATATATATGTCCCTTTGATCTTTAAAACTGACTCATAACATGAATGTCTTATTAATCTCTCTTGAATATGAGGAAACAGATACCTAAAAGGGTTACAAAAATTGGCCAGTTAACAAAATAAGTAACAAGTCACAGCTAAGAATGTATTTCTATCATCCTAAGTACACAAAGCTAACCTTCTTAATGCATGCTAGCAACTTTTAGATAATTTTCCTCTGGAAAAGTAAAAGCATGATGATTTTCTATATATATATATCCTATTTAGTGAGGCGGAGAATACAATTTTGTCATCTTTGCTTTCAATTACTAAATTCATCACAAAATTTATTTTCATCATCCTGTTAATGAAATGCTTCCAAGGTTATTTATTAATACAAAGTAAAAGTACCTCAGGATACCAATGCATTTTAGTTTCTAAAGTATCCTTAAAGAGTTTCGGACAGAAAGCAAGGTGCAGTGAATTCATACTGGGAGACAGATAACTGTAAAATGAAAATTTTAAAGAAAGACACATAAAAATATAAATAAACATAAAGACTACCTCAGAAACTGTCTTCTCTGTACATTTGGTCTGCTAGTAGATCTGGGTAGCAAACTGCACCACTCATTCAAACAGAGACTTCCTCCTTTCTGTGGATGTTAACAAGAAAAATAGATCATTTTACAAATTGTATCTCAAAGAACCCACACATTTTTCTCATAGAAAGCAATATTCCCTGGGCACAAATGTATAACCAAGCTTCTTTAAATAGAAAAGTTCAGTATACATGCTTTTATTGTACAGGACAGGTGGTTATCCCATGTCTTATGCTCATTTTCCAGGTGCTCTTTCTGTGGTGTCTGTAGCAGTTCACTGAAATTAACAGGACATGAAAATGGTCATAGAGGAAACACTTTTGTTCAAAGGCAGAGGAAAAAATGAGGGAAAGTTCTCTGAAATGCCACACTGCTTGTAAAAAGGAAAAGGGAGTTATATATTAATATAACAGTAGCAGGCTTTTAAAAAGTGTATGTATATATAATCTTTCCTAAAATGAAAGCATTTTAAAAGTAGAGATACCAATTTATCTAAGCATATGTTAGTTTCTCTCCATATTAAGAGGGAGTTTCTCTTAATCAAATGTTCATGGCATTCAGATGTTATAGTAGCATAAGTGATCTGTCTCCAATATTTCCATCAAGAACCTGTGATTATGTTTATATCTTCAGATTACTTCGATTACCTCAGCTGACCCCATTTATAGACATGCAATTCAGGATAACACAGAATTAAATATTCACAACAGGGTGATAGGTTTCTGATTTTGGAGTCATAGTTCTTAATCTTTACAGTAAACTACTTTTCTAAGCTGTATCATTTTTAACTATTGTAGGAGAAAACACTAACAAACATATTTACCAAGGAAAGACCCTAATAGGCATTTCTGATTTTCCAAGTCAACTTTAATTCCTGAAATACACCATACACTAAGAGCCATATGGAAGGGGCTCAGAGGGCTATGACCTTACTTCTGGACCTGACACTCTTAGTGACTAAGTTTTTTTATGGCTTAAGCAATTCGTTTAACCTAGCCACCTTATCATTTTCATTTGGGAAAGGAAGTTAATGACATCTGTCCAACTTGAGAGGATTTTAAGATAAATGGAAGTAGAGTTGGAAGTGTGATATAAAGGTAGGGTAATACTTTTAACAAATCTAGATGGAACTTCCTGAGCTGTGTCTTGTATTGATAGAATGAACATTGAATCATGTGTGGTTGATTTTTGATAACTAGGACAAGAAGGGGAAGAAGGAAGAGGAGGAAAGATTTAGTCTGCTAAGGAGCTTTCCAATAGGTGTGAAAATAGAGCAGTGAAAAGAGAATGACCTTTGAAAAGGTTCTAACCTCAATTTTGCCATTCACTGTACCTTGATTAATACCTTAATCTCTCTGAACATCACTTTCTTCTGTAAAATGCAAGTAAAGTTATTTTTATTAGTTTAGTGTAATGTTTTTGAACTCCAGATGTGCACTTCTAGTGTAATTTTAATATTGTTATTTTCCACCACTCCCAAAAAGTTATTAAGTATAGCAAGAGTTGATGCTGAAATAAGATGTTATTTCAAAGAAGGAAGGATAAATTATTATTTTTATTAATGATATATCTAAACACTCTGAACAGGACCTGAGAACTCTTAGTTGAATGACTTAATATATGACTGGATCATCATGATGATTAAGTAAAATAACAGAATAATGATACCTAAGATGATGTCTGGTACTTAGCAGCTGGTCAATAACTAATAAGATAGCATCAAATTCTGGATCTGGAGACCAATATCATTCTAAAAAGTTTTATTCATGTATTTGTTTAGAAATAAAAGAGAGAATATATAATACATTTTGTATAATATCCCCACAGGGGTCTAGGTCAACACATTTTATTCATTTATTTGTTTAAAAATAAAAGAGAGAATATATAATATATTTGATATAATAGCCCCAGTAGGTCTAGGTTACACAGCATTATGTCTGCAATAAAATATATGAAGTTTCACATCAAGTGTAATAAAAGGAGCCTTGAGTCAGTTCAGGTCAGATTGTACCAAATGAGTTGTGAAAAATTTTTCACTATTCAGAGATTTTTAGATTTTAGAATTTAGTAAATAAATTATGAACGATAATGGATAACATTTATTGAGTACCTACAATGTGTCAAGTCCTGCTTTAAGCACTTTACATCAATTTACTTAAAGATCACAACAACTCTCTATGATAGGTACAATTATTATTCTCATTTTGTAGAAGAGATACCTGATGCAAAAAAAGGTTAAATCACTTGCTCCATTTGGTTTATGTACAAAAATACCCCTGGAAGGATTTGCATAAAACATGATAAAAAATAAATTTGAAATTAAATTTAGAGTAATATATAGGTAGATACATATTCAGTAGGCTAGATTTTCTGGAATTTTATCTCAGAAGGAAAAGAATTTCTAAGATACAAGCAGTGAAGCAAATGGGAAATTAAAAAAGTCATGCATTTCATTAAATAGCAAAATTT
>SJYR01003994.1:36793-48367 GCA_006410655.1 Kobus ellipsiprymnus
ACAAATAATTCATACAGATCAATAAAAAGCTCTAGAAACTCTGTAGATGAGAAGAAAAGAAGCATAAAGAAATTATATAAAAAAGAAATGCCTGTAGCAAAACAAGTGTGAAAATTCAGATCTAAAGTTCAAAGTTAGAAATTAAGGTAAGAGTTTTCAAGTATCAAGTAAAGATTTTTGTATATTTTATAATTTCTTTATCCTTCTTTTCTTCTCATCTACTGAACATTTTTTGACATTGCCTTTCTTTGGGTTTGGAATGAAAACTGGGGTTTTCCAGTCCTGTTGCCACTGCTGAGTTTTCCAAATTTGCTGACATGTTGAGTGCAACACTTTAAAAGCATCTTCTTTCAGGATTTTAAGTAGCTCAGCTGGAAATCTGCCACCTCCACTAGACTTGTTCATAGTAATGCTTTCTAAGGCCCACATGAATTCATATTCCAGGATGTCTGGCTCTCGGTGAGTCACTAAGACCTTTTTGTATAGTTTTTCTGTATATTCTTGCCATCTCTTTGTAATGCCTTCTGCTTTTGTTAGGTCCTTCCAGTTTTTTCTTTTATTGTGCCCATCCTCAAATGAAATGTTCCCTCAATGTCTCCAATTTTTTTCTTCAGTAGTTTTTTCCATTCTATTTTTCCTCTGTTTTTTGCATCATTCATTTAAGAAGGCCTTCCTATCTCTCCTTGCTATTGTCTGATATTTCCCTTTCTCCCCTGCCTTTCACTTCTCTTCTTTCCTTAGCCATTTGTAAAGCTTTCTTAGACAACCAATTTGCCTTCTTGCATTTCTTTTTATTAATGCATACAAAGCACTTAAATTCTAGCCTACTGGTTTTCAATACAATGTTTCTATTATGAAAGTTGAGAGAATTTGCCATGAAAGTGTTATATGTAGCATAGGTGAGTTCCTTTTAAAAATAGGAAGGAGATTACATAAAGCAGAGACATGGAGAGAGTATGGCACTTAGGTAAAATAGAAGTACACGTGAGTGAGCATTAGACGAATAAACTAGGATATTAGAAAGACTCAGCTTTATTTTGAATAAGGAAATTTTAATATGCACAAAGGAAGATCTAGTTGCCTGGACAAACATATAATGACAAGGTCAATATAAAGTCAGTCATGTTTTAAATGAGCTGGTGTTTAACTCATCACAGTAATTCAATTTTAAAAGATTTGTGTATAGAGAGACTGATAATTTCACAGAAAATTCCTGAGTGTATAAAGATTTGTAGATCATTTGAAATAAGTCTGGTTAGAAACCAATGCCAATGATGATGTAAAACTCTGAAGATTTTGCTCATGGTAATATTTATGTTTGAGCTCGTGGTTGAAGGGTGTGCTGTAAAAATGTTGAGGAGAGGATGATCCTGTAGGCATGAATTCAGTTAGAGGCCATTTCTGTGGCTTGAAGAAGGGTTGTGTACCAGTGTATCTCAATAGGAAACAGCACAATATTCGGGGGGTTATCACAAAGCTTTTTTGTAAAGGAACTACTGGACATGGAAACAACTTAAAAGGCCATTGACAGACAAGAAAATGAAGAAGATGTGGTGCCCATACACAATGGAATATTACTCAGCCATAAAAGGTGTCATTTTAAGTGATGTAGATAGACCTAGAAACTGTCATACAAAGAGAAGAAATTCAGAAAAAGAAAAACAAATATCATATATTAACAAATATATTTGAATTATTAAAAATGGTATAGATAAACTTATTTTGGGGGCGGGAGTAAAGACACAGACTTAAAGAACACACATATGGACATGGGATGAGGAAGGGAAGGGTGGGGCAGACTAGGAGACTGGGATTGACATATATACACCACCATGTGTAAAATAGATAGTTAATGGGAAGCTGATGTATAGCACAAGTAGATTAGCTCAGTGCTCTGTGATGACGTAGAGGAGTGAGATTATGGTAGAATGATGTAGACATATGAAATGGAGTAGAACAGAAAGGAGGCTCAAAAGGGAGGGCCTCTTGAGGCCCAAGTATCAATATATACTTATAGATAATTTTCTTGGTTGTACAGCAGAAGGTAACACCACATTGTAAATTAATTATACTCTAAATTGTTTTAAACAGGAAATACTTATTGATATATGAGTGAAATTGGAAAAGGACAGTTTTCATTCCAATCCCAAAGAAGGACAACACTAAAGAACATTCAACCTACAGTACAATTTCACTCATTAGACATACTAGCAATGTTATGCTCAAAATCCTTCAAGTTAGGTTTCAGCAATATGTGAACCAGGAAATTCCAGATATACAAGCTGTGTTATGTAGAAGCAGAGGAGCCAGAGATTAAGTTGCCAACCTTTGTTGGATCATGGAGAAAGAAAGGAAACTCCAGAAAAACATTTACTTCTGTTTCATTGATTACACTACAGCTTTTCCCTATGTGGATCACAACAAACTGTGGAAAATTCTTCAAGAAATAGGAGTACCAGACCACCTTACCTGTCTTCTGAGAAATCTGTATTCATGTCAAGAAGAAACAGTTAGAATTGGACATGGAACAACACACTGCTTCCTAATTGGGAAAGGAGTAAGTCAAGGCTGTATATTGTCACCCTGCTTATTTAACTAATACGCAGAGTGCATCAAGGGAAATCCTGGACTGGATGACTCACAAGCTGGAATCAACATTGCCAGGAGAAATATCAACAACCTCAGATATGTGGACAACACTATCCTAATAGTAATTTAAGAGGAAATAAAGAGCCTCTTGATGAAGATGAAAGAGGAGAGTGAAAAAGCTGGCTGAAAACTCAACATTCAAAAAACTAAGGTCATGGTATCTGGTTCCATTATTTCATGGCAAAAAGAAAGGGAGAAAAGTGGAAGCAGTGATAGATTTTATTTTCTTGGGTTCCAAAATCCTTGAGGATGGTGACTGCAGCCATGAAATTAAAGGACACTTGCTCCTTGGAAGGAAAGCTATGTCAAACCCAGACAGTGTATTAAAAGACAGAGACTTCACTTTGCTGACAATGGTTCATGTAGTCAAAACTATGATCTTTCCAATAGTCATGTATGGATGTGACAGTTGGTCCATAAAGAAGGCTGAGGGCTGAGGAGCTAATGTTTTTGAATCGTGATACTGGAGTAGACTCAGAAGGATTCCCTGGACTGCAAGGAGATCAAACCAATCAATCCTAGAGGAAATCAACCCTGAATATCCGTTGCAAGTACTGACGCAGAAACCTAGATGCCCATCAGCAGACGAATGGATAAGAAAGCTGTGGTACATATACACAATGGAGTATTACTCAGCCATTAAAAAGAATACATTTGAATCAGTTCTAAGGAGATGGATGGAACTGGAGCCGATTATACAGAGTGAAGTAAGCCAGAAAGAAAAACACCAATACAGTATACTAACGCATATATATGGAATTTAGAAAGATAGGGATGATGACCCTGTATGCGAGACAACAAAAGAGACTCAGATCTATAGAGTGAACTGTTGGACTCTGGGGGAGTGAGGGAGGGCGAGGGTGGGATGCGATGGGAGAATGGCATTGAAACATGTATACTATCATGTAAGAAACGAATCGCCAGTCAATGTCCAATGCAGGATGCAGGATGCTTGGGACTGGTGCAAGGAGAGGACCCAGAGGGATGGTATGGGGTGGGAGGTGGGAGGGGATTCATGTTTGGGAACGCATGTACACTCGTGGGAATTAATGTCAATGTTTGGCAAAACCAATACAGTAATGTAAAGTAAACCAAAGTAAAAATAAAAATTATTAATTAAAAAAAAGAAGCTGAAGGTCTAATACTTTTGTCATCTGATAGGAATAGCTGACTTGTTGGAAAATACTCTGAAACTGGGAAAAATTGAAGTCAAAAGAAGGGGGTGATAGAGGATGAGATAGTTAAACAGCATCACCAACTCAACGGACATGAATTTGAGCAAACTCAGGGAGATAGTGAATGACAGAAGGGCCTGGTATTCTATAGTCCATGGAGTCATAAAGGATCAGACATGACTTACATACTGAAAAATAATTACAAGAATGCATCGTGTCACTTAATACTCATTACAATAGTTAAGATGAAGCTTAAAGCTTTTGCACAAGTTCATGCAACTATATGTGAAATTAAGACTTAAAACCTGACTTCACTTATATCTTAGAAACTAAACTGGATGTTCTCGTAAGATGCTACTCCAGAACATCGAAGAATTGTGTAATTTTTGAAATCACTCTCACAGGTCTTTCCTTCTGTTTATTCACATGACATTTTATACATACTTCTTATATACTCTATTTCCATAATTTATTGTTTATTTCTTCCATTGACACCAAATGTTTTAAGGATGAAAACTCCATCTTGCATTTTGTCTGTTCATTTTTACTGATCCTTTGCATACCAAAATATAATAAAATGTCCAGTTATAAAGCCTAGAATACCTTCTTAATCAAATGAATGTTTTATAAATGAATGACATTGTTAAAATGAAACAAAAGCTATGAGAAATTGTGGCCCTTTAACATTCCTATAAGTGCTTATTTCATTAAATCTGATTCAATACTGCCTTGATATTTATATAGTGTGTCTCATCTGACCATCTTATTGTGGCAACTGACCACTTTTTCTTTAGTTGCTAACTAATGATTAGCTAATCATACGTGATAAGAAATGTCAAATCTTTTGTTAAGTTAATTGACTTATTTCACATATGAATGCTATTACAATATTATATATTGTAAATCAGCTACACGGTGAAAAACACTATTTATCTGGATGTCTTCATTTGTAATTTATGCTTGCTTGTTTATCCAGCCACATAGACCAAATTTAGAAGATGTGTATGGGTCTGGACAAACAGCCAAACTTCTATATTTAAATTATAAAAAAGTAATGCATATGAAATAAAATTAAATATTTAAACCATATTCACAAATTTTTTTGTGAACAAGATAAAGTTTATCAAAATCTGATTACATCTAATTAATGCTATGAAAACATACAATAATGATAGCTAACATATTCTGAGTTCTGCTATGTACCAGGTATTTTTCTGAAACTTTATATTAATTAGTTAATTTAATCTTCACAACTTTATTCAATAGGTATTAATATTTCCCTGCTTTATAGATGAGAAAATAGATGCAGAATGGATAACAAACTGCAAAGGTTATGGAAGTACTGATGATCCAAGTGATATTTAAAACACAGAAAGTCTATCTTTTAATCTTTCTCAAGCACTATGCAATATTGCCTTTTTTAAAGAAATAGCAAGCAGAATCAATTATTATTAGTGAGCACACACACACAAAATACACACAAAAGCATTAGAAATAAGGGAATACACTGGCCCATATTCTTGAACAGATTGGTTCCTGGGGCACAATTTTGGTTCCCTAATTTTCTATCTGTGTACTTCAAGTTTCTTATTTATAAAACAAAAATTATAAGTACTTATTTTATAGGTTTGTTGTGATTATTTTATCACAATATATATGAAGCACTTCAAACAGTACCAAGTACAGAATAAATGCTGGTTAAATCTCATTTCTGAATAAAATGAGATCATTTGTCTTCTTGATAATCATTCTTTCAAGTAGTTTTTATGTGAAAATTAATAAACTGTTATTCCAATTGATAGATGAGTCAACTGTGTACATATTAAAATGAGTTTTCTTCCACAGGTTCTGAAGTACACACAAATCTGAAACATGAATTCGAGTTGATTTACTGATAGGTTTTATTTTGTGAACCATCTATAAGGAATTGATGACAGTTTCCAAGGTATGCAGTTGAGGTACCCGTAGTACAGCAGGAGTAAGTACTTCGCTTGATTCGTGATGAAGTTTTCCGTTTGTGTCAAAGAAGCTGGGTTCAACACCATGGACAGCACTTTGCAAATACACGCTCCTGCGTCCCCCACTCTCAACTACTCTGAGTCTGCTCTATCACTCACGTTCCTCTTCAGGAAAGAAACACAATGAGAAGAAACCTGGTATTTTTTTATAAACTTGAGTAAAACTACACACGAGTTATATATAATTTCATTAACTTTTGTATATATAGCACCAGTTATTACTCTATTCACAAGAAATCAAGACCCCTATAGCAGGCAAATATCTCAAGTAAAAAGAAGTGTTATAGTGTTCCCACATTTCTAGTTGCACCTAAAGAATGCATGTTGGCATTTTCTTAAGTATTTTCAAAGAATTAATTTATTGCAATGGAACTTCAAATATTTAAAGTGACCAAATTCATGAGATTGATTATTTGACAATAATGCTTTGTAAGTCTTATTTTATAACAGCTTATACACTGTATAAAGTTCATACTTAAAGATGTTGTAGTATATGTCAACAAATTGAACCTAGAAGATGTTAATAACTTCTTATTATCATACAATCTACCAAGACGGAACCAAGGAAGAAATAGAAAATTTAAATAGAAAGTTACTAGTAAGGAGATTATGTCCGTAGTCAAATTTATACAATAAATAAATGTTCAAGACCAGATGGCTTCACTAGTTAGTTCTACCAAACACTTAAAGTTTTAATACCCATCTTTCTCAAACTCTTGAAGAGGAGAAAATACTTCCAAACTCATTTTACAAGGCCAAAAATGCCCACATATCAAAGCCGGATAATGATATCAATAAAGAAAGAAAGAAAAAAGATAATTATAGGCCAATATACTTGATGAACACAGATGCAAAAAAAAAAAAATATTAATAAACCAGTTTCAGTAATACATTAAAAGGATCATACATCATGATCAAGTAGGATTTATTCCAGGGATTCAAGGATAGTTAAACATCTGCAAATCAATCAATGTGACATACCACATTAACAAAATGAAGGATAAAAATTATATGATCATCTGAACAGATTGAGAAAAAGTATTTGACAAAGTTCAACTTCCATTATCTCAATATAACAAAGACCATATATCAGAAGTCTATATATGAGAAATTAACATCATATTTGGGCTTTCCTGGTGGCTCAGATGGTAAAGAATCTGCCTTGAATTGATCCAGATTCAGTTCATGGTTTGGAAGATAAAGGAATGGCATACCCATACCAGTATTCTTGCCTGGATAATTCCATGGATGGAAGAGCCTGGAAAGCTAGAATCCAGGGATCACAAAGAGTCTGACATGACTGAGCAACTAACACTAACTATCATCATATTTTATGGTGAAAACTGAAAGTTTTCCCCTAAGATCAGGAAAAGACAAGCATTCCCAATATCCCCTCTTCACGAGAGTATTGGAAGTGTTTTCCAGAACAATTAAGCAAGAAAGAAAAAGATATCCAAATCTGAAAGGAAGAAGTAAAACTGTAATTATTTTTAGATGGCATACTTTTATACATAGAAAACCCTAAAGATACTACCAAAAAATAAAGAAAGAAAGAAGGAAGGAAAATCTCTTAGAACTAATAAATGAATTCAATAAAATGCCAGGGTACAAAATCAACACACAAAAAGCTGACATATATTAACCACAAACTATTGGAAAGACAAATTGAGAAAAAAAGTCCAGTTAAAATTGCATCATAAGGAATAAAACACATGGAGATGAATTTAACCTAAGTGATGAACTAACTACCTCTATGCTGAAAACTGTAAGTCACTGATGAAAAAATTGAAGAAGTCAGAAAAAAATTAGAAGCTATTTCCCATTCATAAATTGAAAGGATTAATATTTTTAAATGTTAAAATGTGTTATATATTCAAAGCAATATATAGAATTAATACAATCTCTATAAAAATTGCAATTTCATATTTCACAGAAATAGAGCAAAACAATCCTAAAATTAGTATGGAACCACAGAAGATCCATAACTAATCAAAGCAATGTAGAGAAGGAAAAACAAATCTGAAGGCATCAGGCTTCCTGATTTCAAACTCTGTTGGAGAGCTATAGTAATCAAAACAATAAGGCATTACCATAAAAAAAGACACATACACAGCATTGTAAATCAATTATGTTAATACTTCTGTTAAAAAAATAGACACATTCAATAGAACACTACAGAGATCCAAGAAATAAACTCATTCACACAAGGTCGATTAATTTACAATGAATTGTAATTATAAGGAGGCAAGAATATACAATGGGGAAAGAATGCTCTCTTTAATCAAAAATACTGGGAAAACTGAACAACTTTATGGAGAAGAATAAAACTAGAGCACTATTTTACACCACACAAAAAAATTAACTCAAATGGATTAAAGACTTAAATGCAAGACTTGAAACCATAAAACTCTGGTGGGGCGGGGGGCGGCGGGGGGGGGCAGAGATGGTAAGAGGGGGGGGGGGGGGGGCGGCGGGGGGGGGGCATAGATGGTAAGCTCATTTATGTTGGTCTAAGCAATGGATTTTTAGATCTGACTCCAAAATCAAAGCCAGCAAAAGCAAAATAAATAAATAATATCACATTAAACTCAAAACCTTCTACACAGCAAAGGAAACCATCAATAAAATAATAAGATAGCCTACTGAGTGAGAAAAATTATTTGCAATCCATGTATCTGATAAGGGGTTAATAAATAAAATTTACAAATAACTCATAAAATTTAGTAGCAACAGCAACAAGGAAAAACTATTTGATTAAAACATAGGCTTCCCTGTAGCTCAGCTGGAAAAGAATTTTCCACAGTGCAGGAGACCCCATTTCGATTCCTGGGTCAGGAAGATACCCTGGAGGAAGGCAGGGCAACCCACTACAGTATTCTAACCTGGAGAATCCCCATGGGCAGAGAAGCTTGATGGGCTACAATCGGACATGACTGAGCAACCAAGTACAGCACAGCACAGATGATTTTAATAGATATTTTCCAAAGAAGACATACAGATGGCCAAAAGACACATAAAAAGTGCTCACCATCATTAATCATCAAGGAAATACAAGTCAAAACCAGAATGAGATATCACCTCACACTATTAGAATAGTTATTATAAAAAAGACAAAAAATAACAAGTGTTACAGAGGATGTTCAGAAAAGGGAACTCTCATACACTATTGATAAAAATATAAATTGATATAATCTCTGTGGAAAACAGTATGACATTTTCTCAAAAAATGAAAAGTAGAATTATTAAATGATCCAGCAATTCCATTTCTAGGCATTTATCTGAAGAAAACAGAAGCACTAATTCAAAAAGGTACATGCATCCCCATGTTCATTACAGCATTATTTACAATAGCCAGCATATGGAAACAACTATCTTTCTATCCATCTATCTAACTATCTATGATGGAATATTATGCAGCCATGAGAAAGAATCAAATCTTGTAATTTATGACGATATGAATGAATCTTGAGGTCATTATGATGAGTGAAATATCAGATGGAGAAAGACAAACATCATATAAATTCACTTATCTGAAGAATCTAAAAAATAAAAAAAAGAAATAAAAAACAAAAATCACAGATACTGAGAACAGAGTGATGGGTTCCAGAGGGGAGTGACTGTTGGGAGTGAGTACACTGGATAAAGGAGATCAATAGATACAAACTCCATCTACAAAGTAAGTAAACCATGGGGATGTAATGCATAGCATGGTGACTATAGTTAATAATATGATAGAGCATACTTCAAAGTTGCGGAAAGAGTAAATTCCAAAAGTTAGCTTTGTATAGTAACTAGATTATGGTAATTATTTCACAGTGTACACAGTATATACAAATATTGAATGACTATGCTATAAACGTGAAGACCATATAATAGTATGTCAATTATACCTCAATAAAGGAAAACTTTCTTACATGAAGATAAGGTCGTGATGAACAGTGAAAGGAAGGAAAGAGAAGGTGGGAAAGACTCAAGAACTAGTGAAAAAGTGGAGAATCTCTGTTCTGGTTAACTTCCTCCTTTTCCCTCTTTCATGTCTAAGCTGCTGTTTCATTGTTGCTCCCTTCAGAATCATATCCAAGTGAACAGATAAAAAAATGGTCAACTGACACAATATTACACCAGTATCAGTAAGCACACACAGCACCCAAATCTTGGTTTCTAAATACCATATTCCATTTAAGGAAAAATGGGGAAACTTCCCTGGTGGCACAGTGGATAGGAATATGGCAGCCAAAGCAGGAGACATGAGTTTGATTCCTAATTTTGGAAGATTCTGCATGTCATACAACAGTTAAGCCTGTGCACCACAAATACTGGGAATACACTCTACAGCCCAGAAGCCACAACTACTGAAGCCTGCATGCCTAGAACCTGAACTCCACAAGAGAAGTCATCACAGTGAGAAACCCATGCACCACAATGAAGATTAGCCCCTATTCACTACAACTAGAGAAAGTTCGTGAGCAGCACTGAAGACCTAGTGCAATCAAAACTAAATATATGAATCTGCAAGTTTTAAAAAGGAAAATAAGATTCATTGGTGGAATAGTGGATTCATCCGCAGAGCATAAAAATTACAAGATGATCCTAGAATATTTTTTCTGCCATGAAGTAAGACTGATACAGATATGTCAAAAGACATATGTTTTGATTTGCAGGGAAATCAGTTTGAATAGGCCAATTAGTAAGAAGGACTCATGGTATAGAAAATTATCATGTATGAAAACCAGTGGGTAAAAGCTTATGGTGCACACAATCTCACTGTCTCCCCACAATTGCTTTGCTGCTTTTTTTGTTTTGTTTTGTTATGCATTGTTTTTTGACTGTGCTGGGTCGTCGTTTCAGCAAACAGTCTTCTCCAGCTGTGGTACTCAGCTCTAGAGTGCTCTGCCTCAGTAGTTTTGTCACACAGTCTTCTCTAGTCATGGCATGTGGATTTAGCTGTCCCATGGCATGTGGGATCTTGTTCCATAACCATGTATCAAACACACATCCTCTGCACTGGATTCTTTACCCCTGGACCACTATGGAAGTCCCTACAGTTATTTCTGATTGCAAAGGAATAACTGCAATTGTACTGTGAGGGAACTTGGTGCACACCACCAAAGCCAAGTGATCAAAGACAGCATCTTTAATAAATGGGAAAATGGACATCTTGTGCCTCCTGATGTGATACTCTTAGAAGAGAAAGACACAAATTGGCTTGCAGAAATCTTGACAAAAATGCATAACCTGAAACAAATAATGAGGAGAGAAAAAATAATTTGAATGAGATCATTCTGTAAAAAAAAACCTAGTCTAAACTTTTCAAAATTATCATGTTCAAGAAACATACAGAAAATCTAAGGAGTTCTTCCAGATTAAAAGAGGCTAAAGGACATGACAACTAAATGCAATTGGTGGCCCTGGAACCACCAAAGGGTAGACATAAAGCATATGTGATTGAGATCTAATTGATGGAACTTGAATATGGAGTAAAGATAAAAATATTGTATCATGTTGTATCAGTATTAAATTTTATCATTTTAATAAAATATATCATTGTTCTGTTAAAGAATATTTTTGTTCTAAGGAATGCACACCAAAGTACTTAAGAGAAAAAAGGCATGGTGTTTTCAACTTATTATCAAAAGACTAAAAATAAATGCCTGTTTTGTGTATATACTATGTATAGTATATGTACTGTGTATATATATATATATATATATGTATATATTTATGTATATATA
>SJYR01003994.1:64505-88579 GCA_006410655.1 Kobus ellipsiprymnus
CGAATTCTTTCGTTCTTTTTAAATTGCCTCTTACCTAATCAATGTTTTTGGTAAACAGAGTGATGTTTTTCTCTTTTTTTTGGAAAGTAGTCATTACTCAACTGCCATAAAACCATGTTGGGGAAAAAAATGAGGAGCTAATATAATTTAATAAGATGCTATCTTAGCAAGATTTGAGTTCCATGACTCCAAAATAGAAATAAGGCATTCTTTGTAACAAATTATATAGGATAAATCTCATATGAGATATATATGTGTGTGTATATATATATATTCAAAAAGGCAAAATTATAGAAATATTTTTATTTAATTTCTATTCTTTGACTTAGAATTCATAAGAAAAGCCCTTTTAGGAGAAATGCACAATCAGAATCAATTTTGTCATGTTGATCTATGTAGCCATAAAATACACTGCTGCTGCTGCTAAGTCACTTCAGTCGTGTCCAACTCTGTGCGACCCCATAGACAGCAGCCCACCAGGCTCCCCCGTCCTTGGGATTCTCCAGGCAAGAACACTGGAGTGGGTTGCCATTTCCTTCTCCAATGCATGAAAGTGAAAAATGAAAGTGAAGTCGCTCAGTTGTGTCTGACTCTTAGCGACCCCACGGTCTGCAGCCTACCAGGCTCCTCCACCCATGGGATGTTCCAGGCAAGAGTAGTGGAGTGGGGTGCCATTGCCTTCTCCACATAAAATACACAGTTCACATTTATTATCAAGTTCTACCATATGAGGAGTGCATCATTAAGTACTGCATTGATTGACAGAGAAACAGAAAATTACTTGATAATTATGATTCCCCTGGAAGGACTGGTGAGAATGTGGATGAGTCCTCCACTTCCAAGGCTAACTGGAGACCTTCACAGAGCTGCAGCAATAGTTTCATTACATGCTAGACCATGTGACGCCATGTCTGCTGTCTCATCCATCTTCCCTCCTGTTGGGCATCTGATCATTGGGCTTCACTGTGACCACAACACAAGTGTAAAATATTTATACTCTTAGGAGCTCTCATAGGATTGAACCCAAAGTGAATGAGCTCTAATACATGCACAAAAGACATTTTAATACTTGATATCTGTTTCATGACAAGTGTGTTAATTACCCACTTAATAGAGAGGCATCAGTTCTGATATTGCTTCAAGCTTTACCAAGAACAACAAACTTTCTGCACAACTTTATCTTCACTTCTCACAGCTTAGACTCCGCTTAGCTACAATTCAGTGTCAAATCCTCTATCTATAGAGGAATGGTTTAGGAAAAAAAAAAAAAAAAAGATTGCACAGTTTTCCCTCACTGATTGTAAAATTGTGCTCAAGAATATTGTGCCCTCCCTCTGTCTTTCAATGTTCTCCATTCAATGATACACATTATCAATTTATGCTTTGGTTTGGTTCAATAAAAAATCATCTTCATACATGGATGTGTCTGTTTTCTATTGTCACAAGATGAAAGCTGAGTTTCTTTCTTTGTTTTTTAAATCTGAATGAAAAAAGTTTCACATTTATTCATCAAACACTGTAACTCAACTCTGGTCCTGAAAATATTTCACTTTTTCTGGTAACTTTAAAGGTATCATTTAGTCTTATAGTTCTAATACACAATCTTGAAAGCACTAAATCTTTATTTTTTATCTGTTTTTAAAATTTTATTTCCACTTGTGGTAAAATATATACAACATAAAATTTACCATTATCACTATTTTTAAGTGAACAATTCAGCAGTTTCAAGGACATTTACACTGTCATTTAAATCTCTATTTTATTCTATGTCATCCAAGTGCTCATTAAATGGGGTGTTGGTTTTGAGGTTGCCCCTAATTTTCTTTTTTTTTAACTCTATTTTACTTTACAATACTGTATTGGTTTTGCCATATATTGACATGAATCCACCACGGGTGTACATGAGTTCCCAATCCNGTTCTCCATAGTGGCTGTACTAGTTTGCATTCCCACCAACAGTGTAAGAGGGTTCCCTTTTCTACACACTCTCTCCAGCATTTACTGCTTGCAGACTTTTGGATTGCAGCCATTCTGACTGGTGTGAAATGGTACCTCATTGTGGTCTTGATTTACATTTCTCTGATAATGAGTGATGTTGAGCATCTTTTCATGTGTTTGTTAGCCATCCGTATGTCTTCTTTGGAGAAATGTCTATTTAGTTCTTTGGCCCATTTTTTGCTTGGGTCGTTTATTTTCCTGGAATTGAGCTGCATAAGTTGCTTGTATATTTTTGAGATTAGTTGTTTGTCAGTTGCTTCATTTGCTATTATTTTCTCCCATTCAGAAGGCTGAGGCACCTCCCAGAATACTGGAAATAAAAGCAAAAGTAAACAAATGGGATCTAATTAAAATTAAAAGCTTCTGAACAACAAAGGAAACTATAAGCAAGGTGAAAAGCACTAAATCTTTAAACTTCTTCAAAATCTCATTTTCAACCCTGCTCTCTTCAGTGGCTCCATTCTTTGGAAACCTGATATCACTTAGACCCTATGCCTGGGCTGGAGAGGGATGAAGACTGGAATGCATTAGTGAGATATGTTGGGACCAATCATTTGCTGCAGAGCTGCAACGCCTACACCTGGACACGCCTGCTCCTCCAGGAACAAAATAGCAATGAAACTATACGTGACTGAAATAACTGTATGCATGCACAGCTGGGGTAAATTCTGGACAAGAAGTACAGAGGCCAAAAACAGACAAACAAAAATCCACTGGCACTTTTGAAGAGCCTGAGGAACAAAAGCAGGACAATAGCATTTTACTGAGCATGCCTCCTGCACTCAACACCACCAGTGAAGTGAAGTGAAGTGTGAATGTCACTCAGTTGTGTTTGACTCTTTGCGACCCATGGACTGTACAGTCCATGGAATTATCTAGGCCAGAATACTGGAGTGGTTAACCTCTCCCTTCTCCAGGGGATCTTCCAAACCTAGGGGTAGAATCAAGTGTCTCACATTGCAGGTGGATTCCTTACCAGCTGAGCCACAAGGGAAGCTCAAGAGCAACACCAGAGGGATGGGCAAACCACCTAAGCATCCCTCTGGCCCAACCTCTAAACACACTGAGAGGGTAACAGATAGGGAGGCCAGAGGTCCCCATTTGGCAAGAGGAGATAAAGTACAAATGGCTGGTTTTTTTTTTTTTTTTTTTTCCCACATTCTCTGCTGATGAAAGCAGTTTTGCCTAAGACTAACTTTTTTTTTTCCTTTTATCAAACCTTGGACTAATAATGGCTCAACAAACCAGTATTCATGTCAATTGTTTTATGGCTGGGGATGACACATCTCATACCTTTCCTGGTCTCTGGCCATGGGTCGAAATCCTCCCTTTCCTGAGGTCATGAATCCCGGTGTAGTACATGGCTTGCAGCAGCAACCTTTCATCTTGGGGTCTTGTCCAGGATCTTCAAGACAAGGTAAGGATGATTGGCGCTCTAGTTCTTTATTCTCCTAGTAAACACGTTTTCTGCTGTAATTTACTAGCTTTACAGTGTGCCTGTGTGTGTAAAAGTAGCATGAAAGAGACATGGAATTAACCACAAATGTGTGTTGAGCCCTGATCTGTGGATTTGTGGTGCTTTGTAATGACTGAAGGCAACTCCAAAGGGGAGACTTGTTGGGGGTTTATACCGACCTGCCAATGCCAAGAGGGTCCCAACGTCCCTGAGAAGGGAGGGCCCAGAAATAGGTGAATTGTGTGGCCCAAATTTTCCTTTCTTAGTCACCTTTTCCTGGTCTCTTTGACCATTTTGTAACTGCCTGGGGAATGCATTAGTGAATTAGAACTGCTAACCTAACCTATCAGATCACAGAGTTTCAAAGGATTTTCAATCCATGCTGTTGGTTGTTTTGTCAAGCACCCCAGAGAAGAGCACTTTAGGGAGCTTGGTGGAGCTCCAGCTCCAAGAACATCTCTCAGGATGGAAGTGGCTCTCTTGACTGCCTGCCTCAGGGGCCAGCGACCTGAAAGTGAGTCTTTGTCACAGCTGTGCCTCTGATCTATGTGTATAGGAGCACTATTGGTGACCATGAGGTTTTGAGAACACAGATTGGAAATCCCAGGATCAGGTCAGATTGGAAGTGCAATGGTCTTCTTCCTTTGGTAATGCTAGCTCTTAGAGGACCAGAGGAGGGTCTCCAGTGACTTTTGTCTCCACTCCTTAGATATTCTTTCTGTGAAATCTGTTGGGATGGACTGGAAAAATTGACCCTAATAGCCCGAGGACAAAAATCACTTCTTCCTCACTGCCCAGCCCTTCACTACCTCTTTTGTTATCACATACACTGGATTGGTAACACTTGGAAGGGATATCTTGGGCTTTATGTTTGTCCTCTTATGATTTACCAGTTCTATTGTGGTCAGGAATATAGTCAGGGTTGTGCATAGACACACGGGAGATGGATATTTCCCCTAGTGGACTTACTTAGCTTGGGAGGCACTCTGGAACACTACTCTGTTGCACCCTGGGTGGCATCAACAAAAATCAGGTAAAGGTTTTAATGGTGAGGAACTGGACATCAACCTGTGATCCACCAGGTCTACTCCTGGTGCATCTTCAGCCTGCCTTGGTGGTAGAATAGAGAGGGACAGTGATGGGACACCTGTGTTCATAAAGGACAGCTTAACTCCAGCCAGTGAAGGAAGCTTAAATAAAAGACCTGTCACCACCCCCATCTAGAGCAGAGAGGAACTCCTCCAGTAGAAAAAAGGCACTGGATGCTGTTTTTATTCTCTTACAGATGGGAGCTAACAATTCCAGCTTCACTCCTTTGAACTGCATCCTGAAAAACTAGGGTAGATTAAATTCTCAGAGCTTAAAGAATACATGCCTGATCACCATGTGTAAATACTGCATGGCCACAGTACCCATTGGAAGATGGCAAACAGTGGCCAGTTGGAGGGTCTCTTAATTATAATACTGCCTTACAACTAGACTGGTTCTGCAGAAAACAAGGGAAATGGATATAAACAACATATGTTTTACCTTTTTTCTCTCTGTAAGACATGTCAAACTTCTGGCATAAGAGTATAGATTTGGGTGTGAAACCTTCAGTTTCCTCCTTAGCCCCCATGTATGGGGCTTCCAACTGAGCAAACTGAAAGTCAGGGAACTCCTCAGGGGAGAGTTGCCTCAGTCTCAGTAGAAACTCAAACTGAAATTCAAACTGCTCCAATCTCAGTAGAGGTTCAAACTCCTGTCTCAATACAACCTCAGATTACTCTGTTTTCACTTGAAACTCAGACAATTGAAGGAAGAGAAGCTCAAACAGCTAAAACTAAAGGTGAGATACAGGATGAGACAGAGGACATGAGACAAAGAGATAAGGAAAAACAGGTTTCTGCAATCTACCCCTGGAATCATGTGCAAAAGGCAGCCAGAGATCCTGAGGAATAGTCACACAAGCTTTTTCCTCTTCATGAAACACCCATCAGGAAAAATAATCAGTCTGTGAGAGTTAATAGGCCTTTTTCTTATCAAGAAATTCAAAGGACCAAAGATCTGGGAGACTATTTGGAGTACCCAGAAAAATATATTAGAACTGTTAAAGGTTTTACTCTGCTTTATGACTTTACTTGACAGAATGTGATGTATATCCTGGGACAGATGCTAACTCCTGACTCAAAAACTTGAGTTTTGGAGAAAGTTATTGTCTATGGAGATGAATGGCTTGGTTATGAATCAACAGGAAAGAGGGAGGAAGAGATAGTTTCCCTCTTACTGGTCCGTCTAGTCAAGGCTATGGTTTTTCCAGTAGTCATGTATGGATGCGAGAGTTGGACTGTGAAGAAAGCTGAGCGCCAAATAATTGATTCTTTTGAACTGTGGTGTTGGAGAAGACTCCTGAGAGTCCCTTGGATTGCAAGGAGATCCAACCAGTCCATTCTAAAGGAGATCAGCCCTGGGTGTTCTTTGGAAGGAATGATGCTAAAGCTGAAACTCCAGTACTTTGGCCACCTCATGCAAAGAGTTGACTCATTGGAAAAGAGTCTGATGCTGGAAGGGATTGGGGGCAGGAGGAAAAAGGGACGACAGAGGATGAGATAGCTGGATGGCATTACTGACTCGATGGATGTGAGTCTGAGTGAACTCTGGGAGTTGGTGATGGACAGGGAGGCCTGGAGTGCTGCGATTCATGGGGTCACAAAGAGTCGGAAACGACTGAGCAACTGAACTGAACTGAACTGAACTGGGAATCAGGAGGGCCCAACTATAGAACCATACTGGGACTATAACATGGCTAAAGGAAGATGGGATCAGAGTCATTTTGTCAGATGTATTCTTGAAGGACTCAGGCAAGCACGTGCTAGGACTTTAAACTATGCCAAATTGACAAACATAGAACAGAAAAAGAAGGAAGCACTTGGTAAGTACCTAGATAGTCTCTGAGAAGCCCTTCACAGATTTATTGAGATTCATCCCAAAAGTGAAGAGGGAAGAGTCATCTTAAAGGGTAGATTTCTCACTCAGTCTGCTCCAGATATCTGCCATAAGCTACTAAAATAGGTGTACGCACAAAAGCAGTCTTTAGATAACTTGTTGCAACTGGCTCAGACAGGTTATTATGGCAAGGAATATGAGGAGAGGATGGAAAGACAGAAGGAGACAAAGGGACAGACTGAAGCCCTAATAATGGTGGTCAGAATAGTTCTGAGACAGCCTGGGAAAAGTGCCCAGAGGGACTCAGGTGGAAAGGAACAGATTTGCTATTGTTGTGGGAAGGAGAGGAAGCTCAAATGGGATTACCCTCAGGTTTCTAAGTTGCCCTTGGGTCCATGTCCAGTCTGCAAAGGACCACAGTGGAGAAGAATTGCCTTCAGAGGTGTAGGCCTCAGGCATTGGACTCTCAAGACAATCAGGACTGAAGGTGCCTGGGGGTCCCACACAGCTCCCATCCTAATTACACTTGAGGTATCCTGGGTATTAATAACTGTGTATATGTGGGGGCCAGGAGGGGGAGGTATCAGACAATTTCCTTTTGGTCATCAGGACAACTTTCTCTGTGTTTACTGAAGGCCCTGGCCCACTTTCTCCCCTGTCTGCTTCCATGATGCTACTGTCTGGATGAGCTAAATGTTATTGTTTCAGTTGTCCTCTAAACTGCAACTGGGACTCTGTTCCCTTTGCACACAAGTTTCTGATCGTGCCAGAGTCTCTTTCACCCCCCTTTTTTTTGGTGGGGGGGGGATATACTGAGCAAGGTTCATGCTTTTATCTTCATGAATAAGGAGCTTTCTCTTTCTCTCTCATTAATTGAATAAAATGTAAATCCTAGAGTGTAGACCGATGGAAAAACTGTGGATCAAATACAAAAATCTGTTCCTGTCGTTGGCAAGCTCAAAGATCCACACATATTTCCACATCAAAAGCAGCATCCTCTAAAATCAGAGGCTAAAGAAGGGTTAAAACCTATCATTGAGAATTTAAAAGAGGAGGGCCTATTAATTCACTGTAACGGTTCATGCAACACTTCTATTTTGGGTGTGAAAAAATCAAATGATAAATGGAGACTAGTTCAAGATTTACAAATAATAAATGAAGCTATGGTTCCTTTTTACCCCTTCATGCACAATCCTTATACAATATTGTCTGAAATTCCTGAACTAGTCAAATATTTTTCAATAATTGATTTAAAAGATGGTTTATTTTCTATACCACTGGCAAAGGAAAGCCAGCTTTTATTTGCCTTTGAAAACTCTACCCAGCAAACTTCTCAGTTAACCTGGGCAGTTTTGCCTCAGGGATTTTGTGACAGCCTTCAATTATTCGGGAAGAGTTTGTCACAGGATCTACAAAAGTTTAATAGCCTCAAGGCAATTATAATACATAGATAATATTCTGCTCTGTGCTGAGACAGAGGAAGCTTGCTCACAAGCCTTAGAAGACTTCCTAAACTTTTTGGCTTGTTGTAGTAATAAGGCAGAGCTTTGTCAACAATCGTTTAAATACATGGGCCTAATCATATCCAAAGGTATGAGGGCCATGGGCCCAAAGAGAATTAAGCCTACACCAAATCATCCCGTATCTATGTATGACTTTAAGACAACTGAGAGGATTTTGAGGCATCACAGACTACCGCTGCATTTGGATTCTGGTTTATGGGGACCTTCCCAGCTATTATATAAACTTATAACTGAAATTCAACAAGCCCAAACTGACAAGCTAGTTTGGTCTCCAGATTTTCAAGACACTTTTAAGGCTCTTCAAGCTGCTCTGCTGCAAGTTCCCACTTTGAATTTGCCAACTGGGTCAGAATTTAATCTGTCACTGAAAGAAAAGGAGTGATGACACAACTCAGAGGGCTTCACTACCAACCTATAGCTTACCTAGGTAAAGAATAAAATGTAGTGGCCTGGGGTGGCCACATTATCTAAGAGTAATTGCTGATATTGCTTTATTAGTGCCTGAAGCTCTTAAGTGTACTAATGGGCAATATATTACTTTACTGACGTCTCATGGTGTGAGTGGGATCTTAAACTCTAAAGTTAATATTTGGATGACAGACAATCGGCTTCTTAAATATCAATCATTGTTATTAGAAGTGCCAATAACTAAGCTTAAAGTTTGTGGAAACTTAGATCATTCCACTTTCCTTCCCAAGAAAGAAAATGAAACACCAGATCATGATTGCTCTGAATTTTTAACTTTAAGGTATGCAGCTTGGGAAGATCTGATGGATACCCCATTAGACAATTCTGACACAGAAATATTTACAGATAGCACTTTTTGTTGTTGTTGTTGTTTGGGATACTACGAAGAAAGCAGGTTACACTATATTGATGGCTGAACAGGTTTTAGAAGCAAACTCTCTTACCCTGGAAGTGAGTGCTTAGCTAGTGGAGCTTGTGGGTATGATCCAAACTCTAGAGTTAAGCAAAGGGCAGTTGGTAAATATCTACCCTGATTCTAAGTATATTTATTTGACTTTACATGCTTATGCTGCAATATGGAAAGAAAATTTAAAACAGCAGCAAGAGGACCTCTTAAACATTTTAAAGAGATTGGGAAACTTTTAACTGCTGTTTATTGTCCTAAAGAAGTAGCTTTTATGCATTATAAAGGACACAACAGGGATGGGAGTAAAGTAGCTGAGAGTAATCAGCTTGCTGACTGTCAAGCCAGAAAAGTGACACTTTAAACCTTCCCCCTTCACTAAAGACACCATTGACCTGGACAAGTCCTGTTGAACAGAAAAAAGAAAAGAAAATAAACCACAATAAACAGAGGAAGAATTAGAAAGGTATGAGAAAAGAGGAGCAAAAGTTACTGATAAAAGATGGTTGCAGTCTGAGGATGGATGATTAATGATTCCTGAAAATGCTCAATGAAAAATTCTTAAGTGTTTAAACCAGAGCTCTCATTTAGGCATTTAAAGCACTTACCAGATGGCTTCTCATTTATTGAAGATAAAAATGTAATAAAAACTTTAAAGAACATTTTAAAGAGATATGAGGTTTGTCATAAAAATAACCCATCTATTGAGATAATCATATGGTTTTTATCTTTCAACTTGTTAATGTGGTGTATCACATTGATTGATTTTTGAATATTGAAGAATCCTTGCATCCCTGGGATAAAGCCCCCTTGGTCATAATGTGTGATCTTTTTAATATGTTGTTGGATTCTGTTTGCTAGAATTTTGTTAAGGATTTTTGCATCTATATGCATTCGTGATATTGGCCTGTTTTTGTTTGTTTGTTTGTTTGTTTTTTCTTTTTTTGTGGCATCTATGTCTGGTTTTGGTATTAGGGTGATGGTAGCCTCATAGAATGAGTTTGGAAGATCACCTTCCTCTGCAATTTTCTGGAACAGTTTGAGTAGGATAGGTGTTAGCTCTTCTTTAAATTTTTGGTAGAATTCAGCTGTGAAGTCTTCTGGTCCTGGACTTTTGTTTGCTGTAAGATTTCTGATTACAGTTTTGATTTCCGTTCTTGTGATGGGTCTGATAAGATTTTCTATTTCTTCCTGGTTCAGTTTTGGAAAGTTATACTTTTCTAAGAACTTGTCCATTTCTTCCAAGTTGCCTATTTTATTGGCATACAGTTGCTGATAGTAGTCTCATATGATCCTTGGTATTTCTGTGTTGTCTGTTGTGATTTCTCCATTTTAATTTCTAATTTTGTTGACTTTATTCTTCTCCATTCTTTTCTTGATGAGCCTGGCTAATTGGTTTTTCTATTTTATTTATCTTCTCAAAGAATCAGCTTTTAGCTTTGTTGATTTTTGCTATGTTCTCCTCTTTTTTTTCTTTTTTCTTTTTCATTTATTTCTGCCCTAATTTTTATGGTTTCTTTCCTTCTACTAACCCTGGGTTTATAATAATCAGAACATGGAAGCAGCCTAGATATCCATCGGCAGATGAATGGATAAGAAAGCTGTGGTACATATACACAATGGAATATTACTCAGCCATTAAAAATAATGCATTTGAATCAGTTCTAATGAGCTGGATGAAACTGGAGCCTATTATACAGAGTGAAGAAAGTCAGAAAGAAAAACACCAATACAGTACACTAATGCATATATAAGGAATTTAGAAAGATGGTAATGATGATCCTATATTCAAGACAGCAAGAGACAGAGATGTAAAGAACACTCTTTTGGGAGAAGGAAAGGGTGGTATGGTTTGAAAGAATAGCATTGAAACATGTATATTGTCATATGTGAAACAGATCGCCAGTCCAGGTTTGATACATGAGACAGGGTGCTCAGGGATGGTGCACTGGGATGACCCTGAGGGATGGGATGAAGAGGGAGGTGGGAGGAGATTTCAGGATGGGGAACACATGTACACCCATGGCTGATTAACATCAATGTATAGCAAAAGCCACTACAGTAGTTTAAAGTAACTAGCCTCCAATTAAAATAAATTAATTAATTTAAAAAACCTGAAAATCTAGCAAAATCTGGAAAAGAACAAAACAGAAATATCCTGAAGAGGACTGGGAAAATGATTTTACTCATATGCCAAAAAAAATCCAGATTCTCTTGCTTACAGATTTGAGTGGACATGCTTACTGGATGGATTGATGCTTTTACCAGCCATCAGTTCAGTTCAATTCAAAGGCTCAGTTGTGTTCAACTTTATGTCTTTGTGACTCCATGGACTGCAGTACGTCAGGCTTCCCTGTCCTTCATAAAGCCCTGAAGTTTACCCAAAATCATGTCAATTGAGTCTGTGATGCCATCCAACCATCTCATCCTCTGTCCTTCCCTTCTCCTCCCACTTTCAATCTTTCCCAGCATCAGAGTCTTTTCAAATGAGACAGTCACTTGCATCAAGTGGCCAAAGTATTGGAGTTTCAGCTTCAACATCAGTCCTTCAAATGAGCACTTGGGACTGATCTCCTTTAGGATGGACTGGTTCTATCTCCTTGCAGTCCAAGGGACTCTCAAGAGTCTTCTCACAGTTCAAAAGCATCAATTCTTCAGCACTCAACTTTCTTTATAGTCCAACTCACATCCATACATGACTACTGGAAAAACCATAGCTTTGACTAGACGGATCTTTGTTGGCAAAGTAATATGCTGCTAGATTGGTCATAACTTTTCTTCCAAGGAGCAAGCATTTTTAATTTCATAGCTGCAGTCACCATCTGCAGTGATTTTTTGAGCCCTCCAAAAATAGTCTGTCACTGTTTCCATTGCTTCCCCATCTATTTGCCATGAAGTGATTGGACTGGATACCATGATCTTAGTTTCCTGAATGTTGAGTTTTAAGCCACCTTTTTCACTCTCCTCTTTCACTTTCATCAAGAGGCTCTTTAGTTCTTCACTTTCTTCCATAAGGGTGGTTCATCTGCATATCTGAGTTTACTGACATTTCTACCAACAAATCTGATTCCAGTTTGTGCTTCATCCAGCCCAGAGTTTCTCATGATGTACTCTGCATATAAGTTAAATAACCAGGGTGACAATATAGAGCCTTGAGGAACTCCTTCCCCAATTTGGAACCAGTCTGTTTTTCCTTGTCCATTTCTAGCTGTTGCTTCCTCACCTGCTTACATATTTCTCAAAAGGCAGGTCAGGTGGTCTGGTATTTCCATATCTTTCAGAATTTTCCACAGTTTATTGTGATCCACACGGTCAAAGGCCCTTAAGTTTAGGTTTTAGCCCTTAATTTGAACAAATACAAAGTATAAAGGTGGTTTTACAAAATCGATTGGCCTTAGATATTTTAACAGTCTCACAAGGAGTAACTAGTGCCATAATTCATACTTAATGTTATACATATATACCAGATATGAACACTAATGTTACTCACTTTTACTAAATGCATGAACAGGTTGATTCAGGCGATGGATATTCCTGAAGCCTCAATTGCCTCACTTTGGGAAATATTAACTAGTTCCCATGGTGGAAGACTGTCTTAATTGTAATAATTCTGATTGTTCTGTTTTTGTTTGTTCCCTGTATCTGTAATTGTGTAGATCGATTTTTTTCTAGTTGCATGAAGGTTTTTAAGTTACAAATGGTTGTCCAAACTCCTATGAGTGCCACAGCTTCCTCCAACTACTACTTGGGGACCTTCAATATGAGGGTTAGGAGAATATATTACCTCAACAATTTAGGAACATGCCCCTTCCCAGCAGGAAGTGGTTATGGAATGAAAATTCTACCCCTTTCCTTTGGCAATATAATTCTCCTAAAAGAAAAGGGAGGAATGAAAGGGTAACAGGTAAGAAACCCCAAAATCCCAGAGTGACGAGAGAAATTAAACTATAAAATAAACTGCAAGTGGCAGGTGCTTCTCCCCCTCCCCCTTCTCTGTTGACAAAACCAGTTCTGCCTAAGGATAACCTTATTTTCATTCTTTTCTCAAACCTTGGACTGACAATGGCTCAACAAAGCAGTCATCTTGTCAATTGTTTTATGCCTGAGGATGACACACCTCTCCCTATTCTATCTCGAAAAATGCATATTGTGGGAGAGGGTCCTGGTGAAACTCCATCAGCCTTGAGGTATCCCTCTTATCTGATTAGCAGCTTGCTAGCAACAAAAAGCACCTTGCTAAAAAGTAGCAAGGAGGCCTTCTTTCTGCCCTCTTCTGATGTATATGTCAGAAGCTTTCTCTATTTCTCTTGCACTTTAATAAAATTCTGTTACACAAAAATTGGAAGGACTGATGCTAAAGCTGAAACTCCAGTACTTTGGCCACCTCATGTGAAGAGTTGACTCATTGGAAAAGACGCTGAAGCTGGGAGGCATTGCAGGCAGGAGGAGAAGGGGACAACCGAGGATGAGATGGCTGGATGGCATCACCAACTCGATGGAAGTGAGTCTGGGTGAACTCTGGGAATTGGTGATGGACAGGGAGTCCTGGCGTGCTGCAACTCATGGGGTCACAAAGAGTCAGACACGACTGAGGGACTGAAGTGAACTGAACTGAACACAAAAATTTTCAGTGGTTAAACCTGGTCTCTGGCCCTTGATAGAAATCCTCTCCTCCGGAGGTCACAAAACCCATCATAGCAAATGGCTCATAGCAGCGACCTTTCAACAGCCTTACCTTATGACATATAAAATACAAGCTTGTCCCTCCCTCAGCAAGTGGACAAGCAAAGGAACTTGTTTGTTATCATTGTAGCAGCCTTGCCTGAATTTCTTGTCTTGCCAGTAGTCAATTTCTATTGAACAGGGAAGATAAAGAATCCTGATTGGAATCTTAGGATGTCTCATCTAGTCAGAATTACTGGTCTGAGACAAGATACACTGTATTACATTCAGGAAACAGTGAGCTGGGTAGATTGTAGATATTTGGATCCACACTTAGCAATATACATCTTTCTTCTTCCTTTTTTCTCATGGTGAAGATTAGGTTCTTGCTTCAGTTTCTATAAATAGCATTCCAAGTTCCTTTCTTAGACTGGTGAAGTGAAGTGAAGTTGCTCAGTCATGTCTGACTTTTTGTGACCCCGTGGACTGTAGCCCACCAGGGTCCTCTGTCCATGGGAGATTCTCCAGGCAAGCATACTGGATTGGGTTGCCATTTCCTTCTCCAGGGGATCTTCCCCAAACAGGGATGGAACCCAGGTCTCCCACATTGCAGGCAGACGCTTTAACCTCTGAGCCACCAGAGAAGCCCTGGTGGACTTTTTAGACTGGAGAACTATACTAAACCCTAATCAGTTTTGCTAGAATCATGAGAACTATCATCAGATAATCTTTCATACAAGAAAGATTCTGTGGTGTGTATCCTTCTATAAGTGTGGCACTCTCTATATCAGAAAATTCCTTGAGAAACTAATACAGCCATTTATCTAAGCTTAAACAGGAAAGGTCCATCTAGTCAAGGCTGTGGTTTTTCCAATAGTCATGTATGGATGTGAGAGTTGGACTGTGAAGGCAGCTGAGCACCGAAGAATTGATGCTTTTGAACTGTGGTGTTGGAGAAGACTCTTGAGAGTCCCTTGGACTGCAAGGAGATCCAACCAGTCCATTCTCAAGGAGATCAGTCCTGGGTGTTCTTTGGAAGGAATGATGCTGAAGCTGAAACTCCAGTGCTTTGGCCACCTCATAGGAAGTGTTGACTCATTGGAAAAGACTCTGATGCTGGGAGGGATTGGGGGCAGGAAGAAAAGGGGACAGCAGAGGATAAGATAGCTGGATGGCATCACCGACTCGATGGACATGGGTTTAGGTGAACTCTGAGAGTTGGTGATGGACAGGGAGGCCTGGCGTGCTGCGATTCATGGGGTCACAAAGAGTCGGACAGGACTGAGCAACTGAGCTGAACTGAAATATTGTTGCATCTTAGACAACACAACTGCCAGAATCTTCAAGTGCTATATTGGATTTGCATGTATATCTATGTTTGCCCAATATCTGTGTTTGCCCAAATCAAAGTCAAATTTATAATTTGTCTATTTATCCTAGGAGGCCTGGCGACTCAAAGAGTCAGACAAGACTGAGCAATTCATGGGGTTGCAAAGAGTCAGACACGACTGATCTGAACTGAACAGTTACATGAATGTGCCCTGGCTAAGTCCCCAGCAACATCTCATACCATCTTCACTCTGAGAAACTGATTCCAATCACAGTGGCCTATTTCTCAAATAAGCCAAGTATAGTCCTCCTCCAAAAAGCCTTCATTGATAAAACTATTGAAAATAATGCCTCAATCACAATCTCTTATCTTTAATTATTTACTAATTCCATGTTAATATAATTGCCTGTCACTGAAACGGCTAAGGAATCTGGTCAATTTTCTGCGAAAGTATTAGAATCATTAAAAAAAAAAAAAAAGCCGACATTTAATTCCTGACATCATTAAAACAAAAAATAAAACAATGGATTACTTTTTAAAAGTTAATTTTGGCATTGAAAACACAAAGAATGTGATCAACATGACCTTCCTACTCTCCATTTTAAAGAGAATTATATAAAAATGTTATAAAGTATCTTATGTGAAATTCAGTTGTGTTTTTTGGGAAACTCTGGGAGATAATTTTCAGAGAGAATTATGTGTACTTCTCACATATTTTAACACAGAATTGACAGTATTTTTAATATTAAATATGCTTATACTATATGGTAAAAATTTCATTTCGGACATACTCATCCTGCTCATATAATTCAGAGACAATTTTTTGGTAAATTGTGCCCTCTTTGGTTGGACTCATAAACAATTTGTATAGTAGTTTGAAACGTTTGAATCCTTGTTTTGACATGAGTGTTATGAGAGGAATGTGTGGAGTCATGAGTGAGTTATTCAATGCTGTATCTTCATTGCTCTCATTGTTAGAAAAGGTGTGGGGAGAGAACATTTTTTTGAGACACTTTAAGATATATAATGAAACTTAAAATTGGGAATTTTTTTAGTAATCTAAATTGAATACTGACTTTTTTTTAAAGCAAGTTTGTTGCATGCAAAAGATTTGTATAGAAATAGTCATCTAAAACTGGCAAGAAAAATTTATGCACAACTGGTTATTTTCCAACAGTATAATACCATAAGATTTTTGGAGGGGTTGATATATTTATTAAGTCCTTATGTTTACTAATATATGTGGAGGCAATAATTCTAAAAGGAAGAATCTGTTGCATCAGTTTAGTTCAGTCGCTCAGTTGTGTCTGACTCTTTGCGACCCCATGAATCGAAACACGCCAGGCCTCCCTGTCCATCACCATCTCCTGGAGTTCACTCAGATTAATGTCCATCGAGTCCGTGATGCCATCCAGCCATCTCATCTTCTGTCGCCCCCTTCTCCTCCTGCGGCCAATCCCTCCCGGCATCAGAGTCTTTTCCAATGAGTCAACTCTTCACATGAGGTGGCCAAAGTACTGGAGTTTCAGCTTCAGCATCAGTCCTTCCAAAGAAATCCCAGGGTTGATCTCCTTGAGTATGGACTGGTTGGACCTCCTTGCAGTCCAAGGGACTCTCAAGAGTCTTCTCCAACACCACACTTCAAAAGCATCAATTCTTCAGTGCTCAGCCTTCTTCACAGTCCAACTTTCAAATCCACACATGACCACAAGAAAAACCATAGCCTTGACTAGACGGACCTTAGTAAGCAAAGTAATGTCTCTGCTTTTGAATATGCTATCTAGGTTGGTCATAACTTTTCTTCCAAGGAGTATCCGTCTTTTAATTTCATGGCTGCGGTAACCATCTGCAGTGATTTTGGAGCCCCCCAAAATAAAGTCAGCCACTGTTTCCACTGTTTCCCCATCTATTTGCCATGAAGTGATGGGACCAGATGCCATGATCTTCGTTTTCTGAATGTTGAGCTTTAAGCCAACTTTTTCACTCTCCTCTTTCACTTTCATCAAGAGACTTTTTAGCTCCTCTTCACTTTCTGCCATAAGGGTGGTGTCATCTGCATATCTGAGGTTATTGATATTTCTCTCTGCAGTCTTGACTCCAGCTTGTGTTTCCTCCAGTCCAGCGTTTCTCATGATGTACTCTGCATATAAGTTAAATAAGCAAGGGTGACAGTATACAGCCTTGACGTACTCCTTTTCCTATTTGGAACCAGTCTGTTGTTCCATGTCCAGTTCTAACTGTATCTCTAATTTTTTTGAAGAGCTCTCTCATCTTTCCCACTCTGTTGTTTTCCTCTCTTTGCATTGATTGCTGAAGAAGGCTTTCTTATCTCTTCTTGCTATTCTTTGGAAATCTGCATTCAGATGCTTATATCTTTATTTTTCTCTTTGCTTTTCACCCCTCTTCTTTTTACAGCTATTTGTAAGGCCTCTCCAGACAGCCATTTTGCTTTTTTGCATTTCTTTTCCATGGGGATGGTCTTGATCCCTGTCTCCTGTACAATGTCACAAACCTCATTCCATAGTTCATCAGGCACTCTATCAGATCTAGTCCCTTAAATCTATTTCTCACTTCCTGTGTATAATCATAAGGGATTCGATTTAGGTCATACCTGAATGGTCTAGCGGTTTTCCCTACTTTCTTCAGTTTAAGTCTTTTAATTTCATGGCTGAAATCACCATCTGCAGTGATTTTGGAGTCCAAAAAAATAAAGTCTGACACTGTTTCCACTGTTTGGTCATCTATTTCCTAAGAAGTGATGGGATCGGCTGCCATGATCTTAGTTTTCTGCATGTTGAGCTTTAAGCCAACTTTTTTGCTTTCCTCTTTCACTTTCATCAAGAGGCTTTTTAGTTCCTCTTCACTTTCTGCCATAAGGGTGGAGTCATCTGCATATCTGAGGATATTGATGTTTCTCCCGGCAATCTTGATTCCAGCTTGTGTTTCTTCCAATCCAACGTTTCTCACGATGTACTCTGTATATAAGTTAAATAAGCAGGGTGACACTGGACATAAACTGGCCTAATTTATTTACTTAGCTTGAACTTTGAAGATAATTCACAAAGATAAGAAGGCAGTAAGTTCTCTTATGATTACCATGTAGCACAAATTTTCCAATACCCCATTTTGATTTGAGTAATCTCCTCTATAAGCCCAATGAAATTAACTCATAAATTCATGTATTTCCATTTTTGTTTCAGGACAGATACTATGAAAAACATTACTAAACTGATGATTCACCAGTAATCCAGATTCTTGGATTACATTGCTACTGGAAAATATCAAAGGCAGTCTTTTTGATATAGTCTTTTTCTCATAAGAAAAATTAATAATGTTGGAACTGAAACAATCACAGATACTTAAAGATTCACTGATTCCATTAGAAAAAAAAATTGCTTGATTTACATTTATTTGAAAGAATCCTACTTGATGATGTATTCCTAAAATTTTTGATCATCTATCTATTCATTTAGTAATGTGTTGACAAATTAACCTGGCTGAGAATTTTGAGTTGGGAAACTTGATTTCAGAAATTACCTCTGATTAACTAAAAGAAGGGAAGAAATATAGAAAGCCAAAAATTCAGATTAAAAAAAAAAGGTCTTAAATTCTATCTGAAATAGTAAAAAATATTTATAATCTAATGGTTAATATGAATATTTCAATAGTGGCCATCTTACTGTTCAGTCGATAAGTCATGTGCTACTCTTTGTGACCCCATGAACTGCAGCATGCAAGCTTTCCCCTTCCTTCACGGTCTCCCAGAGTTTACTCAAACTCAGGTCCATAGAGTCAGTGATGCCATCCAAACATCTCATCCTCTGTCGCTCCCTTCGCCCCTTGCCCTCAAACTTTCCTAGCATCAGGGACTTTTCCAACGAGTCAGCTTCCCATATCAGGTGGCCAAAGTATTGGAGCTTCAGTTTCAGCATCAGTCCTTCCAATGAATATTCAGGGATGATTTCCTTTAGCATTGACTGGTTTGATTTCCTTGCTTTCTGAGGGACTCTCAAGAGTCTTCACCATTACCACAGTTTGAAGGCATCAGTTCTTCAGCACTCAGCCTTCTTTATGGTCCATCTCTCACATCCAAACATGAATCTTTGTCAGCAAAGTGATGTCTCTGCTTTTTAATATACTGTCTAGGTTTATCATAGCTTTTCTTCCAAGGAGAAAGCTGCTTTTACTTTTGTGGCAGCAGTCACAGGATGCAGTAACTTTGGAGCCCAAGAAAATAAAATCTGTCACTTGTTCCATTGTTTCTCCATCTATTTTCCATGAAGTCATAGGACTAGATGCCATGATCTTTATTTTTTGAATGTTGAGTTTTAACCCAGCTTTTTCAATATCCTCTTTTACATTCATCAAGAGGCTCAATATTTCCTCTTCGTTTTCTGCCAGTAAAGTTGTATCATCTGCATACCTGAGGTTATCGATAGTTCTTCTCACAGCCTTGATTCTAGGTTGTGCTTCATCCACCCTGGCATTTTGCATGATGTACTCTGCATATAATTTGAATAAGCTGTGTGACATTATACAGCCTTGACATATTCCTTTCCTGATTTTGAATCAGTCCATTCCATGTCCAGTTCTAACTGTTACTTCTTGTCCAGTATACAACTTTCTCAGAAGACAGGTTAGGTGATCTGGTATTCCCATCTCTTTAAGAATTTTCTGAGGGGTGTGTGTGTGTGTGTAATGCACACAGTAAAAGGTTTGAGCATAGTTGGTGAATCAGAAGTAGATTTTTTTTTTTTTTTTAGATCCCCTTGCTTTTCCTATGATCCAACTGATGTTGAC
Source organism: Kobus ellipsiprymnus (assembly GCA_006410655.1). Lineage (NCBI taxonomy): Eukaryota > Metazoa > Chordata > Mammalia > Artiodactyla > Bovidae > Kobus > Kobus ellipsiprymnus. The sequence continues at coordinate 84,071 of SJYR01003994.1, forward strand.
AATTTGATCTCTGGTTCCTCTGCCTTTTCTAAATTCAGCTTGCACATCTGGAAGTTCTTAGTTCATGTACTGGTAAAGCCTAGTTTGAAGGATTTTTAGCGTATTATGGTTTGATATGAAACCATTTCACATACTAGCATGTGAAATGAGTGCAATTGTTCAGTAGTTTGAATATTCTTTGAGATTGCCTTATTTTTGGGGATTGGAATGAAAACTGATTTTTCCAATCCTGTTGCCACTGCTGAGTTTTCCAAATTTGCTGGCATATTGAGTGTAACACTTTAACAGCATCATCTTTTAGAACTTGAAATATTTCAACTGGAATTCCATCATGTCCACTAGCTTTGCACAGTACTTAGGTGCAATCTCAAATACTACAGAATTATCTTGGTTCATTTGCAAGGAAAATAATTCAACATCACAGTAATCAAAGGCTATAACCCAGCCACTAATGTCAAAGAAGCAGAATTTGAATGGTTCTATAAAGATCTATAAGACCTTAGAACTAATGCTAAAAAAAGACATTTTTTATCATAGGGGATCTGAATGCAAAAATATCAAGTCAAGAGATGCCTGAAGTAACAGACACATTTGGCCTTGAAGTACAAAATGAACCAGGGCAAAGCTTAACAGAGTTTTGTCAAGAGAATGCAAACACCATTTTGGAATAAGACAATAGATGATTCTACACACGGGCATCTCCAGATGGCCAATACCAAGTTGGGATTGATTATACTGATTATATTCTTACAGCCAAAATTGAAGAAGTTCAGCACAATTAGAAAAAACAAGACCAGGAGCTGACTGTGGCTCAGATCATCAGCTTCTTATTGCAAAATTCAGGCTTAAATTGAAGAAAGTAGGGAAAACCACTAGGCCTTTCAGGTATGACCTAAATCATCTCTTATGATTATGCAGTGGAGGTAATAAATAGATTCCAAGGGTTAGATCTTGTGGACAGAGTGTCTGAAGAACTATGGATAGAGGTTTGTAACATTGTATAGGATGGGGTGACCAAAATCATCCCAATGAAAAGAAATACAAGGAGGCAAAGTAGTTGTCTAGGAAAGTTTTTCAAATATCTGAGAAGGGGAGAGAAGTGAAAGTCAAATCAGAAACGGAAAGATATACCCAACTGAGTGCAGAGTTCCAGAGAATAGTAAAGTAGATAAGAATGCCTTCTTAAGTGAACAAAGCAAAGAAACAGAGGAAAACAATAGATTGGGAAAGATTACAGGTATCTTCGAGAAAATTAGAGATACCAAGGGAACATTTCATGCATAATGGACACAATAAAAGACAAATGCAGCAAGGATCTAACAGAAGCAAAATATATTTGGAAGAGGTAGCAAGAATGTACAGAAGAACTGCACAAAAAAGGTCTTAACAACCTGGTAACGGTGATGGTATGCTCATTCTCCTAGAGCCAAAATTACCATCTTATAAAATCAGTGACATATTAAGTAGAGTTAAAACACAGACACAAATATTTAGTGAACAATATGTGCTATTTTCTTAGGTGTGGGAGATATGACAGTTTAAAAAAATCACTGCCTTTGAAGACTATATCTTTTAAGGGGATATATACCAAAATTGAACTAGCTAACTAAATAAAATTAATACAGTGTTAAATGATCAAACCATGGGCAAAAATAAGGCAGGAAACCTGGGTAGGGTATTCCAAGGAATGAGGATCTACCTGAAATTTTAAATAGTTTCGTGTGGGAAGTTCTTTATAAAGAATATGGCTTTTGACAAAGATTTGAATGATAGAGGAGACAAAAGATGTAGATGTGTTGGTGAAAGCATTTCCTTGTACAAGTGTCTGAAACAGAGTATGAGAGGTTTAAAGTTGGGAGATTATGTCAGGAATGGCGGTGGTAAGGAGATACCCCTAGTCCAAGGTAAGGAGCAGCATCTGTGCTTTGCTGGAGCAGACGTGAAGAGACACCCCACGTCCAAGGTAAGAGAAACCCAAGTAAGATGGTAGGTGTTGCAAGATGGCATCAAAGGGCAGACACACTGAAACCATACTCACAGAAAACTAGTCAATCTAATCACATTAGGACCGCAGCCTTGTCTAACTCAATAAAATCAAGCCATGCATGTGGGGCGACCCAAGATGAGCAGGTCACGGTGGAAAGAATGTGGTGCGCTGGAGAAGGGAATGACGAACCACTTCCGCATTCTTACCTTGAGAACCCCATGAACAGTATGAAAAGCTAAAATGATAGGATACTGAAAGAGGTACTCCCCAGGTCATTAGGTGCCCACTATGCTATTGGAGATCAGTGGAGAAATAACTCCAGAAAGAATGAAGGGATGGAGCCAAAGCAAAAACAATACCCAGTTGTGGTAGTGACTGGTAATAGAAGCAAGATTCGATGCTGTAAAGAGCAATACTGCATAGGAACCTGGAATGTCAGGTCCATGAATCAAGGCAAATTGGAAGTGGTCAAACAAGAGATGGCAAGGGTGAACGTTGACATTTTAGGAATCAGCAAGCTAAAATGCAGTGGAATGGGTGAATTTAACTAAGATGACCATGATATCTACTACTGTGGGCAGGAATCCCTCAGAAGAAATGGAGTAGCCATCATGGCCAACAAAAGAGTCTGAAATGCAGGACTTGGATGCAATCTCAAAAATAACAGAATGATCTCTGTTCGTCTCTAAGGCAAACCATTCAATATCACAGTTATCCAAGTCTATGCCCCAACCAGTAATGCTGAAGAAGCTGAAGCTGAATGGTTCTGTGAAGACCTACAAGACCTTTTAGAACTAACACCCCCAAAAGATGTCCTTTTCATTATAGGGGACTGGAATGCAAAAGTAGGAAGTCAAGAAACACCTGAGGTAACAGGCAAATTTGGCCTTGGAATGCGGAATGAAGCAGAGCAAAGACTAATAGAGTTTTGCCAAGAAAATGCACTGGTCATAGCAAACACCCTCTTCCAAAAATACAAGAGAAGACTCTACACATGGACATCAACACCAAAATCATATTGATTATATTCTTTGCAGCCAAAGATGGAGAAGCTCTATACAGTCGACAAAACAAGACCAGCAGCTGACTGTGACTCAGATCATGAATTCCTTATTGCCAAATTCAGACTTAAATTGAAGAAAGTAGGGAAACCCATTACACCATTCAGGTATGACCTAAATCAAATCCCTTATGATTATACATAGGAAGTGAGATATAGATTTAAGGGTCTAGATCTGATAGATAGAGTGCCTGATGAACTATGGACTGAGCTTCATGACATTGTACAGGAGACGGATCAAGATCATCCCCATGGAAAAGAAATGCAAAAAAGCAAAATGGCTGTCTGAGGAGGCTTTACAAATAGCTGTAAAAAAAAAAAAAGAGAGGCGAAAAGCAAAGGAGAAAAGAAAAGATATAAGCATCTGAATGCAGAGTTCTAAAGAATAGCAAGAAGAGATAACAAAGCCTCCTTCAGCAATCAATGCAAAGAAATAGAGGAAAACAACAGAGTGGGAAAGACTAGAGATCTCTTCAAGAAAATTAGAGCTATGAAGGGAACATTTCATGCAAAGATGGACAGAAATGGTATGGACCTAACAGAAGCAGAAGCTATTAAGAAGAGGTGGCATAAATACACGGTAGAACTGTCCAAAAAAGATCTTCACGACCCAGATAATCATGATGATGTGATCACTAATCTAAAGCTAGACATCCTGGAATGGGAAGTCAAGTGGGCCTTAGAAAGCATCACTACAAACAAAGCTAGTGGAGGTGATGGAATTCCAGTAGAGCTATTTCAAATCCTGAAAGATGATGCTGTGAAAGTGCTGTACTCAATATGCCAGAAAACTTGGAAAACTCAGCAGTGGCCACAGGACTGGAAAAGGTCAGTTTTCATTCCAATCCCAAAGAAAGGCAAAGCCAAGAAATGCTCAAACTACCACACAATTGCACTCATCTCACATGCTAGTAAAGTAATGCTCAAAATTCTCCAAGCCAGGCTTCAGCAATATGTGAACCATGAACTTCCTGATGTACAAGCTGGTTTCAGAAAAGGCAGAGGAACCAGGGATCAAATGGCCAACATCCGCTGGATCATGAAAAAAGCAAGAGAGTTCCAGAAAAACATCTATTTCTGCTTTATTAACTATGCCAAAGCCTTTGACTGTGTGGATCACAATAAACTGTGGAAAACTCTGAAAGAGATGGAGATACCAGACCACCTAACCTGCCCCTTGAGAAATCTGTATGCATGTCAGGATGCAACAGTTAGAATTGTATATGGAACAACAGAGTGGTTCCAAATAGGGAAAGGAGTAAGTCAAGGCTGTATATTGTCACCCTGCTTATTTAACTTCTATGCAGATTACATCATGAGAATTGCTGGACTGGAAGAAACTCAAGCTGGAATCAAGATTGCTGGGAAAAATATCAATAACCTCAGATATGCAGATGACACCACCCTTATGGCAGAAAGTGAAGAGGAACTAAAAAGCCTCTTGATGAAAGTGAAAGTGAAG